>PVKU01005238.1:0-127752 GCA_004027475.1 Anoura caudifer
AAAAAAAAAAAAAGAAAACTCCAAACACCGGTATATGTTACTTCTTAAATGGCACTAAATTTAAAATACCTGAGCGGAAATGTTAGTGGCGGGAGATCAGCACACATGACACATCCTGTGTGTGTATATATACATATTCTCTCTATATATAATATATATATTATATATATATAGTTTTCTATATCACCTATGTTTTCAATCTGTTTCTGTTGAAACCCTCTCAGGAAGTCTTGATATCACTTTTTATATGGGTGTCTTTTTAAGACTCAGTATTAGAAAGAAAGTGATTAGAAAGAACAACCAATCTAACATATTAATGTAGTAGATGAGGAAAGAACAGATTTTGTGAGACATTCAATTACCTGTCCAACAATCACATAGCTTACAAATATTGAAATCAAAACCAAAATTATGTCTCCAGATTTTCAGATCAATACTTTTCCCCCTTATCCATGTTATTTTGAGTCTACTCCTAAATTTAGGGCCAAAAAATATCTAATATGAAATTTTAAAAAGTTTCTTTTCTTACCTGACATGGTCAGAGAAGAAGAGCAAGTATCAACTGTAGATGCAAAGGATGAGGAGACAACACCAGATGCCTGATCAGCAGGAGCCAAAGAACGCAAGTATCCAGTACGAAGGTCACTGATACACTGGTCACTGGTCACTGGTTACTGGTTACTGGTCACTGGTCAGTTGCGATGATCCAAATTTATTTACAGACCACTCTATGGACACCCCAAGATTCTACCAGGTGGTGGTAGGTTTGGTGGGAGAATGATGTCACAAAGCAGGCAGTTTTTAAAGAGACGAGGGAGCCAATTGGGAGTCACATTCCCACTAAGACAGGATTGGATGGAGGGAGTGGTAGGAGAGGGAAACCAACCCCTAAATGGCTGAGCTCTGAGGCCCGATGTGGTAGTCCACAAGGCGGATGTGATAGTCTCACTTTCCCCACGCTCTTATGTTAGGGAAGAATCACCTCAAAATTTCTTATAGACATTTGTTAATATAAATAAATAGTAATTTTCTCTCTCTATATATATATAAATATATATACATCAAATATATATATATGATGGTTAATACCCCTAGGAAGAACGAAAGGGACCTCTAGGTTGCACAATTGCACCTTTTCTGAGATTTCATGAGACATTCTGATTAGTGAATTTACTGCAGCTTTGAAGAAGCAGACAAAGGGATTAAGGAGCTCTTTTCTGTAACTTGGCTAAAGAGTAAAACGAAGTTTGTTGAATTTATATTGTGAAGAATGATGTGGTCCAAGGCTTCCCACTTTTAGTTCCTTCTCCTTGAACCCTACCTTCCTTGGGCTCTGCTGGGCAGGGCCAGTTTGGACTTGCATCTCTTTCCTGCTCTCCTTTGCTTTTTCTTCCTCATTCTTGGCATCGTTGCGAGACGAGCTTTGATCTTGCATTCGCACACTCTTGGATGTTACGTTCTGTCACCTCTGAGCAGCCGGTTCTTCCCCTCAGTGTCTGAGACTTCCCCAAATGGACTCTGCCCCTTACAAGCAAATGCCAAAGAGCCAGGAGTAAGCTCCTTGCAAATCTTGCCACTCCCAGCCTTTGGTTGCAGTTCCTCTCGACCAGAATTTGCCGCCTGTGGCTCCTTGGCCCCTGAAGCAATGCTGCCATCCTGTTCTTTTACATGGGACAGGCATTCACGGTGTTCTCCTCTTCTTCTCGCATAAAGTGTGCCCAGTGTGGCAGTTACTGTAGTCTCCTCCCCCTTGCAAACAGCCACTGTAGAATTTTGGGGCTCTAGGATTCTGTCTGCTATGTTTAGGTGCAAGGCTAGGCAGAAATGAAGAGGAGACTAGTTAGAGAAAGTCAAGGCCGTTCACAGAGAATGGGGAAGAGGCAAGGTGAAAGTGTACAGAAAGAGGACATTCATGTGGATTTCTCGGTTTTTGTGAGAAACGAGTTGACACGCTGTGGCCTCGTTTTGCATTAACAGAATGTATGTGCTGGGTACTCCAGAAACTGCCAGGGATTCTGTTCAGCAGACAGAATAATCTTAAAAGTATTTCCCAGCCCTGGCTGGTGTAGCTCAGTGGATTGAGTGTGGGCCTGTGAACCAAGGGATCACGGTTCGATTCCCAGTCAGGGCACATGCCTGGGTTGCAGGCCAGTTCCCGGCAAGGGACACACGAGAGACAGCCACACATTGATGTTTCTCTCCCTCTGTCCCTCTCTCCTTCCCTTCTCCTCTAAAGATAAATAAATAAAATGTTTTAAAAAATGTATTTTCCACTTTGTTATGTCATATTACCTCATTTTTATCATTCATTGGTGTCTTTGTGGAATATAAACTGTATCCATACCCTGTATCAATGCTCTGCTTTTGTCCACTTGCTTTTTCCTAGTGCAATTTTTAAAGATTCTATTATTGTAAGACATATTGCATGTTTTCCTCCCGATGACTTCACTTAGAAGCATCGCGAACCAACTTGTCCTGATGGACATTGCAGAAACACTTGAAAAGAGGTCTGTGCGAAAGGCACTGGTGAGTTGTGCTGTGCGCCAAGCCTAAGGGAGAGATGTTGCGATAATCAGCCCACCGTGGCCTGGGCTGCCTCCGTTTCTCTTGCCCTGGTTAGCGGTGCTCATGCTAACCACTCTTGTGACTGTGAGTGAGGGCCGAGATGCTAATGACCTGCACAGGGTCGGGCCAAAGTAAGTGTACAGTTGTTCATATGGAAAATAATACAATAATTAATAAGTAATAATATGGGGATTAACTTTCATATTAACAATCAGGAACCTACATTTGTCTCACCGTGTTTATGTATTAAGCTGCTTTGGGGGGAGGAAATATATGGACCCCGTCATTTTTTTATGGTAAGCCTTTAGAGGTACCTAGGTCTGTCTGCCTCGGCACTCTTTAGTTCCATGTGTAGGAAGTTTGTGATACAAGATGCCAAGAGCCCACAAGGTGGTAGCGCATATCTGGGATCTGCAAATAGACATTTTTTTTTATAGACCTACTTTTCCTATAGTGACATAAGAGATTTTTGAAGGTGGGTCATGACACTTATCTGAGAGAAAATTGTGAGGGGTGTGGCAGTGCAAAGATGTGGCTTAACCTTAAAAGTTTTATTGAAGGTCTTCCCCCTAAGCTCCATGCCTCTCAGATTGCCAACTTTTGTGATAGAAGTATGTAACGTGAGGTTAAAAATATATGTCAGAGCAGTCTCCTTTTTCTGTGTTCCCATGGGATCAAGGGTATCCATAGCTATGGGTTACCATTACTGCAGCTTAGGACGGGTGTTGTAAGACTGGGGAACGATGTGGTGAGATAAATTCTAGGAACAGGAAAACATTTATTCCTTAAATACTTACTTCCAACATTCAATTCTATCTAAACAAATTCTTAATTTGGTCTTTACCCGTGCCCAGCCTGTATAAGTTTTCTATCCATAGCTCTGTCCACTTAACCTTTGCTTGCATATTCATCATCATCTTAACCTCTAAAAGCATCTTAAGTGAAAGAGGAGGAACCTAAGGAAGGTTAGTACAGCACTCTGAACTCAGCATCAAGCTCTACCTTGACCTCAGGCCTTCTGTTTACAGTTAGGGCCTTGTCTTCTCCTACAGACCCACTCCTGCCTCTTGTTCCCTTTTGGATAAGTAGGATTTGTCCTGATGAAACATTCTCAGTCCATCCACCACTGGACCCTTTGTTATTTTCTCTTTATTTATTCTCACTTAAGGACATGCTCATTGATTTTGGAGAGAGGAGACAGGAGAGAGAGAGAGAGAGAGTGGAAGAGAAACACGGAATGGTTGGGTTTTTTGTGTACCCCAAATGGGTATCAAACCTGTAACCTGGGAATGTACCCTGACTGGGAATAGAACCTGCAACCTCAGTGGAACAGTGCTCTAAACAAGTGAGCCACACCGTCCAAAGCTCTCACTTTTGTTTTAATTAAAGACTGGAATCCCTTCAATCAGGGGTCCATAGCTGCCCTCCTCCAAGTCCAAGGAGGCAGCTAGCATTACTGCCTGAGCTCTGCCTCCTGTCTCCCCCAACCCCACCCTGGTCTGAGGAAAAATTGTCTTCCATGAAACCAGTCCCTGGTGCCAGAAAAGTTGGGGACTGCTGCCTTCAATCCCGTCATGGTACCTGGTGCCCCTCCAGGCACTGGTAGATTTTATAGTGTCAACACTGCTTAGCTGCTTGTTTCCCTGAATATCCTTGGCACCTCTGTCTTCTATTCTTTAGCTCATGTTGGGTTCACTGCCATGCAATAGTCTACTCTTTGCTAGTTCCCACACTTTCTGAAAACCCCATTGTGCCTACGTCTAGATTTGCTTGCGTCAACTAATCGAGTTTGTTCCCACCTCAAGCTGTGTCTTTTAGCAAATTGGAAGTACAAGACCAATACTGTTTTTCTAGTTTCTGATAGATTATGTCATATTTTATATATTGCCACATCTATAAGTATGTGTACCAGTAATATTTTTTGGCCACTACACCCCTACTATATATTTTCATAAATCCAAGAGAATATTTTATGTTTTAGTACCAAATTTGAACGTGTCTAATTGTAAGTTTGCAAACTATGCTGTGCTAACTTCCTTATTTTTGCAAATAGCAGCTTACTAATATTTACTGATTTTTAATTATGTGGGAGTTTTCAGAGTTGTAAATGCTTGTGGATATAAACTTGGTTATATGGAGTATGATTGTCCCCAGAACATTAAAACTACTGATCTTTTCAGCATGTGTGCAATCTTGTCTTCAGTGACTGACCTTTGTGATGCTGTTGACCCAGATCTCAAATGGCTGTGATGACTTAGAGTGTATACAAGGTACTTTGAGAAATGAGAAACTAACACGTACCCGCTGGCTTGGCTGCTCAGTGGTTTTAGCACCTGCCTGCAAACCAAAGGGTTCCATTTCCAGCCTGGGCACATGCCTGGGTTGCTGGCAAGGTCCCCAGTTGGGGCATGTGTGAGAGGCAACTATACATTGGTGTTTCTTTCCCTCTTTCTCCCTCCCTTCTCCTCTCTAGAAATAAATAAAATCTTTAAAAAAATGAAGTAAAGTAAAAAATGAAAAATCTTTGCTATTATAATTATCTACAGTTTAATCTGAAATTTAGATTTCTATTATCCCTCTGAAGGACATGCTGTCCTCTGCTGTTTCACTAGTAGTGGAATTGAGAGGTTTTCTAACAGATACAGATCACTATGTCTGAGACTACATGGAAATCTTAGACTTCAGCTTCACTCTTGTCTCTGTGTTATTTTTTTGTTATTTTCTAAAATGTGACTACATAAAACCTGACACATGATAGGAACCCAATAAAAGCTTCATTGTGAGTGGAAATGTAGGTTAAGACTCTATTTTATTTTTTTAGGGTAATTAAGTGGTATCTTTCTAAGTTTTAAGTTTGCAAAACCTTCATCCCAGAAATTCTACTTCTAGGAATTTAGATACAGGTTTATACACGTATACACGTTTAGGGATGTTCACATCACAGCCTGTGTGTAGTGGAGGGCAAAAACCTAAAAATAAATCTAAAAGTTCATCAATATAAAACTGGGTTTTATAAATTATGGTACTTATTATCATCGGTGGAACACTATGTGACCATTAAAAACAACAGAATGTATGTACACTTAAATTGGCTGAGGAAATTACAAGACTTTTTGTGGATATATTGTAAGATATATGGTGTGCTGCTTTTATATCATGTAGAGGATATCCACATTTGTACAAATAAATATTTACATACACTATACCATAAGAGTGAATGTGAACACTTGGAAAATATATGGAAAGAACACTGAAGGAACTGGGGGTTTCATTCTACGTGCTGTAGTATTAGGATTTTGAAGGGTAGGTAAAGGAACTCAAGGACCCGCGCTACCGGCCGCAGGCTAAGGAGGTCACCATAGCCACCAAAATCCTGTTTCCTAATCAAGTTTTCAACCAGCCAGCGTGGTGACATCATCACCAAGGTCGGTGGCGCGTGCGCATTTGCAAGGAGGCGATGTAAGGGGTGGAGCTGTGTAGGTTGCTGTGTAGAAGCTTCCGGTGGAGGATACTGTTTGGACTCCCATCGCGTAGGGCTGGCGACTTTGGCGCTCTTGGCGCTGGCTCAGCGGCATCTGGGGGCCCACATGAGCCAATGGCATCGTGCCCGCGGCGGCTGGGGCCCGGGACGCGTGTTTTCTGGACATTCCAAGGCCAAGAAGAAGGGCGGAAACCACATCCCCGAAAGGTAACAAGCTTTAGACTCTGGGCGTGGCTCTTCCTGTACGTCGTTCCTTGGGTCGGGGCTTCGCCTCCTGTAGTTCCTGCCGGTCCCTTTGGCCGCCGCGCGCTCGGGGGCTCTGATCCTCTCGCTGCCCCGCCCTAGGGACGGTCTGTGCTCTTCTGATTTCTCCCATACTTTTCAAAGCGAGGCTCTGGCCATCGCTTCTAGGGTAAATGGGGAGGGACTGCTTTCTTAGATGGGACTGTCAGTGTTGGGGGATATCTGTCATTCATTACCAAAATAGAGTCCCCCTTAATTCCAGAAGCTGTGTCCTTGTGGCACAGAAAAAATGTGAGTAACTAGTAAGAAGTTTGAGTGAAAAAACGCCCCAGTGCCGCGGAACTTTCAACCGAAAACGTTGGTTTGTATGGTTAACAGGGATCACAACGGGCATACTGTGGAGCTTCCAAACAAGTCTCAGTTGGAAGATCGTCTTCTGTAGGTTCACGTGGTTAATGTTGAAATTTTGCTTATTTGTGCAGTGAACTCTACTTTATTCCTTGAGACCTTCCTTTTCTCCACGCCATATCTCATTACGTCCCTTTCATTTTATCTCCTGAAAATAGTTGGAGTCCTTCAGCCTCTCTCGTTCAGCATCCTAGTCCAGAACCTACCTGATCTGTCGCAGTTAGGACCTAACTAGCGTACTCATATCTATCTACTCTTGTTTCCTTCTAATCCATTCTTCACACAAATCTTTTTTGAAAGGTAAATTGGAACATTGGTCATGAACATCACTCAAAAACATTGTTTCAAGAATAAACACAAAGTCTTTACCATGGCCTTTGAGATTTTGTACAGTCTAGAATCCACTGTGCTTCTTCAGCCCCAACTTGCGCCGCTTTTACCCTTACTTTCTGTGCTTCAGATATACTGACTTAACCTTGGATCATTCCAGTCATCTGACAGAAGTCAATATTCCTTTTCACTCTGACTCCTAGTGTTCGGTGATGTTCAGGGTGCCTTTTTCTATCAGGTTTCCTTTTGAAATATGAACTCAGAGTTTCCTACTGAACTGATTTGCTGGCATCAGTTGTATGAAGACTGAAAATAAAGTGTGAAGTGAAAGGATTGAGTTTAAACTATTTCAGTCAACATGTATATATTAAAGGCATCTGAGTATTCAGGACCAGGCTATGTTTTATCAGCGATACAGAAGTTCTGGCCACCTCTGGTCTTAGATATGCCTCATTTGTTGAGACTTCTACACTGTTGCCTTGTACCTGTTCTCAAGATGGGGAAGCAGGAAGAAGGGAGTCCTATTGCCTACGAGGTGAGGTTGAATAAGTAGAGCGCAAAATGGAAAGCAAAGAGAAGAAGGGACCAAGTAGTCTTCAATCTGTGCCAGGGAGACAAACAGGCTAACAAGAAATGTATTAACAGGTGGAAAGACTATCTCCCAGTTGGACAGAGGATGCCTGGGACTCGTTTCATTGCTTTCAAAGTTCCTTTGAAAAAGGTAAGCAAAAATTAATTCAGTATCCTTCCAGAAATCTGAATTTACCGTGTAGAACACTGATTCTCAATCCTGTCATCCTCCACTTTCTCTTCAGCACATACTTTGTATTTCGCCTTTTACTACCATGAAATGAAACTCATTGCAGATGAATTTCAGCCTACTCCCATACTTAATTTTAAAGGAAAAAAATCAGTGTAATGCTCTAATTATGAGAGGGGACCCCCCAAAACCAATATTTATAAAAAATTGTGTATTGTTACATGTTTAAACTTCAGTCACTTTCAAATTACTTTCCGCTTGATGCAGCACACCTATTGAGACTTTTTTCCGCCACTCAAAATACTTTTGGAACTCGTCAATTTGGGTGCCTTTTGGTGCTTCTGCTGTGTTTTGTTTTACCTCTTCCATGTTGGCAAACTGTTTCCCTTTGATGACTTTTTCCATTGAGGGGGAAACAAACAAAAAAAGTGTTGCTTGGGGTGAGATCAGGTGAAGAGGGAGGGTGCAGCACGGGGGCATGCTGTTCTTGGTCAGCACTGAGTGGGCAGGTGCACTCATAAATCACCCGTCGTGAAAGCGCAAACGTGAGGCAGTCTTCAAAAGAAATTCTCTGGAGCCAAACGCAGCATCTCACAACAATGCCAGCTGGTACCCTGATGCAGATGGTTTCCTTGAACACTCCCCTAGTGGGGGAAGCCTGTACCACAAGGGACCTGCCTTCCAGAGATTTCGGGGGGGGGGGTTGGGTGCCCCCCCTTGTATAATGTAAGGAATAAATAAAAATATTTATAATCAAGTAATGTGTATTTACATTTCACTATGTAAATGTTTAGGCATGACTATACTAGAAATAAAGTAGTTGGTTACTTGCACCATGAATGCAAAAACTGCAAATGCAGACTGATTTAGGTGGGTTCTATTGCCTTAGTGATAGGAGTTCCCATGACAGTGAACATCTCTTCGTAGATTGCCAGATAAAACCAAGTTCGTTCACTGGTTAATAAGGTAATTACTATCCTGGAGAATTCAGTGTATATTAAAACTGGAGGAAAAAGAAAACCTTTGTGTTTAATTGTGAAGTGGGAGCTAGTTTCTAAGACTTACATAGTTATGAACAGTTTTTTCACCTCTTGGAACATGGAGTAGGATATTTGATAGTCATTCAAGTATAAGACCCATTTGTAGGACTGTTCTGATTTGACAAAATGTCCAGCATCCATGACCGCACCTACTGAATGCCAGGAAGACCCTTTGCTCCCTCCATCACAACCAAAAAAATGCAAGGTTAGGGTTTCAGCATGGAAATTCTGAAAAAAAAATTTTTTTTTAACTAAGAAAGGAGTAGGTGGGGAAAGCATCTGGATGACATACAGAAGGTGAGAAGACGTTCCATGTCTCATTATCCACTGCCTATTACAGCATAGATTAGCATCAGTAAAAACCTAATTGAAGTGTCCTGGGAATTTACTTAACCTGTGACTGGTTCCTTTTTCTCTTACTGTGTCAATTCTTCTGTATCTCTGGACATTAAAATTTCATATTCATCAAATACATTCATCAATACCAAGCAAGTGTTTGACGTAAAGGAAATACTTAACAATCTTTGTTGAGTGAATAAATGGACTCTCCACTCACATTTGCAGTTACTGTGCATTTTGTCCTATATTTTTCTTCCTTTCTATGCAGTTTTTCTAACTGCTCCAGTCCCTCCTCCATGAGCACTGAAAGTGGATTCCGGAGCCTTTACAAGGGTCTCTGCTTAGCCCCTCTCCTGTCAGCATCACAGGGCTTGAATAAATGGATCACAAAACAAAGGATTTTAAGTACACCTTGTCTGTTTCCTATTTCATCCTCTCTGACAGAGTTTTGAAGAGAGACTTGCTCCAGAAGAACGTTTTTCCCCCTTGGATCTTTTTAACAAAATCCAAGAACAGAATGAAGAACTCGGACTGATTATTGATTTAACGTATACTCACCGCTATTATAAACCAGAGGTAAACGGAAATGTTAACTAAAAAGAACCTACTTTCTGATACTATAGTAATTCATAGTAACTAGTATTTATCACCACAAGCTAAGATGAATCCAGGCCTACTTTCATGGGTAACAGTTGAAAAAGGGAAACCAGTGGCTTCCTGAACTAAACATTTCTAATTACTGTCTCAGAATGAGAGTATAGACATGAATTAAAGTATGATATTTGGCAGTAGGCTCTGTATGTGCTTAAGAAATATTGTAAGCTTCCATGTTCTACATTTTGAAAATGAAGTAAACTTTTAGTGAGATAAGGAGTAGCCTAATAGCACAAAGAGGAGTATTGATTATATCATTAGCATTTATTTTAAGCAGTTACCTGTGCATGTATAAGCATCACAGTAAAAGACAAGTTGTTCTTAAAGGTGTATGCTTTCTTTTCCTACAATTTTTCCATGTCGTACAGAAACCCATCTTTTCTGTTGGCCCACGTGGCATATCAGTTGGAAAGAATTGTCCTCCTGACCAGTTCAGTGACCATAGGAAAAATAACACCTATTGTATGTTAATGCTTGTATAATGGTTTGCCATTTCAAAAGGTACTTTGAGCCCTGACTGGTGTGTCTCAGTGGGTTGGGCATCATCCCACAAATCGAAGGGTCACAGGTTGGATTCCTGGTCAGGGCACATGCCTGGGTTGGGGGCCAGGTCCACAGTTGGGGGCATGAGAGAGGCAACTGATTGATGTTTCTCTCACACATGGATGTTTCTTTCCCTTCTCTTTCTCACTCCCTCCCCACTTCTCTCAAAATAAATATATAATGTCTTTAAAAAAATAAATAGAAAAGCACTTTCACATGCGTTAGTCAGTCTGCACAACAAGTTCTGGCTGATAAGGTAGTCGTGGTACTGATATCTCCTGTTGAGTGCTTATTTGTCACTAAGCTCAGAGAATAAATGATCACCATTAGGAATTTTACAGATGATGAAACAGGCTCAGAATAGGAAAAATGAAAAGGAACTCAGCTGTTCCTCTTTTCTTGTTTTAAAATATACATTAATAATATTTACCATTTTAACCATTCATAAGTTCCCAGTTCAGTGGTATCACATACATTCACATCATGTGTATCCATGACCCCTGTCTATAACCAAAACTTTCATCATCCTCAACTAAAGCACTGAGCCATTAAACAATAACGACTTCATTTCCCCTCCCCTCAGCCCCTAGTAACCTCTTGCTTTCTGTCTCTGAATTTGCCTATTCCAGGTACCGCATGTAAATGTTCATCTGTTTGTCCTGTGTCTGGATTATTTCACTAAACACAATGTTTTCAAGGCTCATCCCTGTTATAGCGTGCAACAAAATGGATTCCTTTTCATGGGTGGATAATCCACGTGCGTGTGCACCGTATGTTACCTCTTTGTCTGTTCATGGCCACTTGGACTGTTTCCTTCCTTGGCTCTTGTGAATCCTGGTGCTGTGAATGCCGGTGTACAAGTAGTTGTTCAAATCCCTGCATTCAGTTCTTCTGGATGTGCAGGTGGGAGTGGAGTTGTGAGGTCATACGGTAGTATGACTGCCAGACTGTTTTCCACAGTGTCCTCTTGTTTTTACACAGTTATCATGAACTTTAAACTCACATGGAAGTCGATGTAATGCTGTGGGTGTTTGTTGCCCACCCATAGACTCATCCAGCTTTGATATTCATTAACCGATACTGGGTTTCATCTACGCTTCGACCTCTTTCAACTCATTCCGTATTATTTTGAAGTAGATTCCAGATGTCATTGTACCTGTACATTTTTGGCATGCATATTTAAAAATGGGACTTTATTTCTTAATATAACTTTTTAATATTAAATATCCAGTCAGCATGCACATTTGTAGTTGTCTTCTAAATCTCATGAAAAGAAACATTTGTGAGACTTTGAATTAGGCCCAGATAAGGTCCACACTGTGTTTGATTGTAATGTCTGTGGAACCACATCCCTTTTCTTTCTTTTATTTCCTGTTGAATATCATTTTTTAAATATATTTTATTGATTGTGCTATTACAGTTGTCCCATTTCTCCCCCATCATTCCCCTCCACACCCCCTCCCACCCACATTCTCCCCCTTTAGTTCATGTCCATGTGTCATAAGTTCTTTAGCTTCTACCTTTCCCACACTGTTCTTGCCTTCCCCCTGTCTATTTTCTACCCACCATCTATGCTACTTATTCTCTGTACCTTTCCCCCCCTCTTCTCCTCCCACTGCCCTGTTGCAAACCCTCCATATGATCTCCATTTCTGTGTTCCTGTTCCTGTTGTAGTGGTTTGCTTAGTTTGCTTTTGTTTTAGGTGTGGTTAATATCTGTGAGTTTGCTGTCTTTTTACTGTCCTATTTTTTTTTATATTCTTTTTCTTAGATAAGTCCCTTTAACATTTCATATAATAAGGACTTGGTGATGATGAACTTCTTTAAGTTGACCTTATCTGAGAAGTGCTTTATCTTCCCTTCCATTCTAAATGACAGCTTCACTGGATAGAGCAATCTTGGATGTAGGTCCTTGACTTTCATGACTTGGAATACTTCTTTCCTGCTGCTTCTTGCCTGTAAGGTCTCTTATGAGAAATCAGCTGACAGTCTTGTGGGAACTCCTTTGTAGGTAACTATCTCCTTGTCTCTTGCTGCTTCTAGGATTCTCTCCTTCATTTTAATCTTGGCTGATGTAATTATGATGTGCCTTGGTGTGTTCCTCCTTGGGTCCAACTTCTTTGGGACTCTGAGCTTCCTGGACTTCCTGGAAGTTTATTTCCTTTGCCAGATTGGGGAAGTTCTCCTTTATTATTTGTTCAAATACGTTTTCCACTTGTTGCTCTTCCTCTTCTCCTTCTGGTACCCCTATAATTCGGATGTTGGGACGTTAAAGATGTCCTGGGGGTTCCTAAGCCTCTTCTCACGTTTTGAATTCTTGTTTCTTCATTCTTTTCTGTTTGGTTGTTTCTTTCTTCCTTCTGGTCCACTCCATTGATGTGAGTCCCACTTTTCCTCCCATTACTGTTGGTTCCCTGTGCGTTTTTCTTCATTTCACTTATTGTAGCCTTCATTTGTTCATCTAATTTGTGACCAACATCAACCAATTCTGTGAGCATCCTGATCACCAGGGCTTTGAACTATGCATCTGATAGGTTGGCAATCTCTTGGTTGCTTAGATGAATTGGCTCTGGGGCTTTGATCTGTTCTCCCATTTGAGCCATTTTGGGGTTTTTTGTTTTGCTTTGTTTTGTTTTTTTGGTCTGGTCGAGGCTGTTATGTAGGGAGGGGCGGAGCCTTAGGTGTTCCCCAGGGCAGGGCAGCCCAGTAGCAGGGTTGTGAGGCTGTATGTGGGGGCGGGGTCTGAGAGGGAACAGTGGCACTTGCTCAGCTCTCTCTCGGATTCCAGTCCCTTTCACCGCTTCCCCTTCACCTGGATTATATGCGCGTGAATGTGGGACTGCCTGGTCAGCCAGCTGCCTTGGGCAACCTCACTGGGTCTGCCCATTGCCACCCTGTGCCTGGGGTCCAATAGCTGCCACCTGTACACCTGGGATCTGCCAGCCACTGCCTGCATGCTCTGCCAACCTCCACTTTTCCTGCCATGATTCCACCCCTCTTCCTGGTCTAGATGAATGGTTGTCGGTACAGTTCAATTTTTCTATCAGTTCTGGTGGTTTTGTTCTTTCTAAATCTTTGTTGTCCTTAATTTTGGTTGTGCGAGGAGGCACAGTGTGTCCACCTACACCACCATCTTGGCCACAAATGAATATCATTTTTTAAGGAACTATGTAGTTTGTCCCATATAATTTTGATGATTGTACCCCCATGTCTTGTAACCATATTCCTTAGGACTTGTATTTTAAATTGGTAATTGATCCAGAGGCTTGATCAGATTCAGGCTTGGGGTTTTGTTTTTGTTTTTGTTTTCCAAGGCAGTTTCATAGGTTATGAGTGTTCCTTCTTGGAGACATGTAAGTGATAGTCTCTTCCTGTAATATTAGCCACTGATGATTGATACCTATTGATCCATAAATTAATTTGGGGCTTCAAAAATGGTTAACTCTACTGTTTTTTCATTTATTAGCTGGGTATATTTTTTTCTTTCCTTTTTTTAAAAGATTTTATTTACTTATTTTTAGAGGGGAGGGGAGGCGGGGAGAGAGAGAAGGAGAGAGAGACATCAGTGTGTGGTTACCTCTCACACACCCCCTACTGGGGACCTGGCCTACAACCCAGGCATGTGCCCTGACTGGTAATCTAACCAGCAACCCCTTGATTCACAGACCCACACTCAGTCAACTGAGCTACAACAGGCAGGGCACATTAGCTGGGTATATTTCTATGAAAAGAAGCTCATCAGCTATTTGGTTGCCCAGTTGTAGAGGCATGATTCTTTCCTTTCATTTAACAGTTTTCAAAATAATGAGTTGATTCACTAAATCCTCCAGTGATGACCAGTTCGATTGTACTTTACTTATTTATTTTTGTATCATCAAGGATTTCACTGAAGTTACTGTTCTTATTGAGGCACAAATCGAGGTCCTATCTTTGGCCAGTCGGAGCTTCTCCATTTGGCTCCTGAGTCCTCGCGACATGATGTGACCTTAGTTGTTCCTACACTTCTTTAGGGGTAACGGTTAGGAAATGTGTTTGTATGTTTGCTTTTCATATAAATACATCATAGGTTCATACTGACACTTTTCTATTGAATTCAGAACTACAGGATTTTATTTAACTTGTTCTGGCTGTTGTCAGTATCTGCTCTCTTCCACCCCAAGAGTACCAGCTCTCAACAGTGCCTGCAATTTGCTCCGTCCAAGTTCTTCTGACTCTGTTGCCCTTGAAATGTAAACTATTAGGTGGAATTGTTTATGCAGTTTTTAGTTCTACATGCATTCATTCACACGCATTTTGCTTTCAGTTTGTATACCTACTGACTGCATTCTGTGGTTTTAATGCAAATATGGTGATACTTCTTGGTTGAAGCAGCTTTCAGAATTACCGGCATACTAAGTTTATTATATTCTGGCTTTTGTAATTAATTTTTAATTCTTTTCCTGCAAATGAAATAACATACATTTTCATGGTCTTGCCTTTTAGGATTTACCGGAAACTATTCCTTACTTAAAAATTTATACAGTTGGTCATCAGGTTCCTGATGATGACACTATTTTTAAATTTAAATGTGCTGTTAATGGGTTTTTGAGAGAAAACAAAGATAACGGTGAGTTGTTCCTTTTCTTACCTGAACTTTGTTATGCATTTTGAGTGGGGTTGCGAATTTTTAATATTTTTAATAGCTCCTGCCTTAGTCCTGTTGTATTTGATAGTGTGGGCATGTCAGAGGGTGGTGATAGAATAAAGTGTTTGTCCTGTTAATGGTTACAAATAAGCAACTTAGTTTGTAATGTGAAGTTAGTGAGAAATATGAGTTGAATTAGCTCATCTCTTTTCTAAATACATGCATGGGAAATACATAATATAAAAATGTTCTGTTGTCTTACTTATTGGTTAAGAGGTGATTGATGGGTGGAAAAAGGGATAGAATCTCAGTGTTTTGGAGTGTGTAAAAGAAGAAAAAGGAGGCAAAGGTTTGAGGTGAGACAGACCCCTAGAAGCAGAAGAAAACGGAGCGGACCCGTGAAGTTGCATCTTCATCATTTGTATTTAAAACATTTCTGCTGTTTTTCCACTCTGGGTACAAGTGAAGAAGGTCACAGCCCCCTCTTATTCTTAGTTTTCAGACAGGAAGGACTAAGGTAGGCTGGTGTTTCCTTGTTTCTGCTTTAAGATATACTTGACTCTGTTTGAAAACAGATCTTAGTAGCTTCTGCATTTAAAGAATCCATTGCCTTTTTCTGGCATCTGGCTATCAGGAGGAGCCTGATGTTTGCCACATTTTAAGACTGAGGAATCTTTTTTCTTTGGAAAGCCACACACCCATAGGACCGAGTGTTCATTTTGTTCTCTTTCTACATTTAGCTTAAGGAGTGTGTACTTTATTAAGTAAATTTGACATACAAATGTAAGTTTAAATATAGAGAAGCAGAGAGTAAGGGAGAAAGAATAGAGGCAGATGTGGGAAGATAGGGGATGGAAGGAAAGAGAGATGGAATTAATGGTTTTTAAGGTAAGTTTTCAAGCCGTTACCTGGTCACTTAATGTAGGCACTAGTTCTTAAATATCTGAGCCCTGGTCACAGATCTCTCTAGAACTTTAAGTAGTGAGAGGCTGGACTTTGCCTGGGGTAACCACAGAGTCCACTGACTCCTTGCGTGGAACTGTGATGCAGGGTCTGGTCTGTTTCTGGGAGGGCTAGAAGATCCACGGGGGTGGGGGTGTATGAGAACATGTTTGTAAGTATTGGTTCCTCACATGCTACACCAAGTGTGCTCGATGTGTAGTTGACACCACGTTGGCCTCCTGCTTGCGTTACGCTGACTTCACTGTGACTGGCAGCTCCTTGCCATGGCGGTCTCAGTACCTGGCTTATGGTCCATTTGGCTACCTGTGCTGTGAGTCCCTCTATAGATTCCAGGCTCACTGATGAAGAGGAGGGGACCCTACACAATCCATCCCCTAGAACTGATATACTCAGAAAATAAATTGATTCAGTAAACACTTGACAGTCTGTTGGTTTATCTTTAAGGTACAGGGATTTAGCGGTGAACAGCAGTCTTTATTCATTAGAAATTCACAGTTATCTAGGAAGGTAAACATGTAGGAAGTATAAGTCAGTGAGTTAATTATAATAAGAGAATAAATCACATGCACTGAGAATATAGAGAGATGGAGGAAGGCCTCTCTGAGGGGTCAGTGTTTGAGATGGGCTTGGGGGAGGAGGATTTGGCCAGAAAGAGGAAAGGACAGCTCAAGTGTTGGAGATGGTCCAGAACCTACATGGCTTGAACCTGTGTCATGGAGAAGCAGGCTCTGGTGCCACTAGAGGGTAGAGTGAAAGGGCATAGAATTCTTATGTTCATATTCCACAAATATATACATATAACACCTTCGAAGGTGAAGACACTGATCGAGGAAGTAGGAGCAGAAGAAAGTTCTTGCCCTTATGTACTTCACATTCTAGTGGGAGAGAGAGAAATAAAAAGTGCATATACAGAATGTCAGGTGGTGATAAGCGCTTCGTAGAATACGAAAACAATAAGGAGGCGAGGTTACGTGGTGGGTGGTCAGGAAAGGCCACTCTATGAAGATGTCTTTTAGCAGTGCCTTACTGGAAGGGGGAACCGAGCCACTGGGTATCTGGGGAAGGCAGTGTGCTGGGTGGTGTCCTAAAGAGAGAGAATAGTAGGTGTGAAGTCCCCGACTGTCATGACATCAGCGTGTTTGAGCAACAGTGAGGAGGCCAGTACAGCTGGAGTGGGGAGAGTGAGGGAGGTCAGAGCGGTGGAAAACGGGATCAGAGAGGTCGGCATGGGGCGCGAGCGAGGTGGACCCCAGAGCAAGTCCTTGTAGATCGTAGTTCAGATCATTGTGGGCTTACAGTTAGACAGACGGACTGCTCTCCTTTTGTTAAGAGTTCTAAATGTTCTCCTAAATGTTTGGGCTTTATTCTGTGCAAAATGAAGATTTTTCAGCAAGGGTACAACCCAGGCAAGTGTATATTTTAGAAAGCGTCTTCTACATGCAGGTTGCGCTGAAATAGAAGAGAGAAGTGGGGCGGTGGTAATCCAGGTAGGGGGTGATGAGTACCCTCCTGCCACACAGCACCTAGTCACAGGCATACATTGTGCAGAGATGAGTTACTCGTTGTTGTTTTTTACTTAATTTCTCACAGAATGGTTTTAAAAGAAGGACTAAGACATCCTGTGGCATACGTGGGAAAATCTTAGACACGACTTTCGTGTTTGTTCTGTTTTCCCACTGTGTAGCCCAGGCTTACGTCTCCAAGTCTGGCTTTTTCCCTGTAAAGTACAAGCAGACTTCAGCGGGCACACAGGCCTGTGACGGACAAGGAGCAGCCAGTGGGGAGCGGACGTGCCGTGGGAACGCACGGGCACTGCAGAAACTGTCCTTTTCAACAACCAGTGTTAGAAGTGAAGGCGTTCCATTTGTTTCACTCGGAAACAACTTTCCCTCTCCTCATAGCCTGTTTTTCTTTAACTCCCCTTTTCTGTAACTGATCAGTTATGATGAGCATTCTACAGGGTCTGGCAGAAGTAACACCTGCTTGAGTGTGTGGGTCAGGCACGTGAATGTCTCGCACGAGATGGGCAGCAGTTTGAACTTTTCACCTAAAATGTCACATGGCGTGCTTAAGTTGGTATTGTTATGTTAGAGAATTTCGTCCTTATGATTTTGTAATAGAAAGGGGCATTATTTGGGCCAGACCCTGTAAACTAAGACAAAAGGCGTTTTCTCAGTGGAGTTTGCTCTAAGCACCTGACCAGGCCTTCCCCATGTTACTGTTGCATCTAACTGGGGACTGTGCACAAGTTCCCAGAGACAGTGAGTTTTGACTTTATATTACATCATTCCTTATAGTATGTTACTAAAAAAAAACCACCATTTTTCCTCAGGTGTTATTTATTTTCACGTAGTGGTAGTGCTGTGGTAACTAATACATGTTACTCTTCAGAAAAGTGTATAACTTGTTTTTAAGGCATTGACTTTATTTATTTAACTCTACATTCCCTGTTTCATAGACCGACTTATTGGTGTCCACTGTACCCATGGTTTAAACAGGACTGGCTACCTCATCTGCAGGTGAGTTGCCATCCCCAAGAGGCAGACCATGCCTAAGTCGTTTTAAGTAGCAATAAAATTAATTGCAAAAATGCGATTAGTGTAGAAATACAGGAAGCAGAAGGCAGTGTTGCCCTGCACCCAGGGGTTACCACCAGTCATAATTGACTGCATGTTTTTTCAGACTTTAAAACTGCAGATATAAGCATATACATGTAATTTAATGGTATAATATTCAGACATTCTGTTTTATAGTTTTATTTTATATTTTAATATAGGGTGGGCATCTTTCTTTGAAAGTATTTGGAGACCTCATTCCTTTAAAAGGCTGCATTTTTCCTTCCCTTATTGATGCACATAAAAATCAGAAGATTGATGTTATAAAGTGTTGAAATAAACATTCCTCTGAGTACATCTTTGAATATCTATGCTATTGTCTCAGAGATAATTTCACTCAGAAAGGAATTTCTGAATCAAAAAGTTTATGTGCTTTCTTGTGAATGTTGCTACAATGTACTGATTTGTGTTTATCTATTCAGAAAATACGTGTTTAGCATCTGGTATGTGTAAGCACTGTGCTGGGTGCTAGCAAAGAGACTTGTGAGACTGGGAGCAGAGAGACGTGGCCTGCCCTCTGTGGATCCAGCAATTTAGAGAGTAATTCCAGCAATTCCTTGTAATTCCAGCAATTGCTCACACACACACATCTAAAATTACAACGTTAACAGGTGCCCGGAGGGAGGGGGACATGCTATTAAGAGAACATATCAATCAGGAGGACTTGACTTCATCATGGAGCTTAGAGAAGGTTTTCGTGGGAAGATTTGATCTGACATCTAAGGGAAAGTAGGCATTAACAGGATAGGGACATGGGGAAGGGAATTCTCGGCACAAGTGGCAGGACAGGCCCCGTAAGGGGAAAGCATGTGCCGTGCTGGAAGGCCTGGCTCTGGGGAGGCTGGGCCCTGGAGGAAGAAAGGCATTAAGATGAAACTAGATCATGCAGGCCTGTGTTGAAGGTTCTAGGTTTTAGCCTAAGAGCAGTAGAAAACCATTTAACTCTTCATTGAGGGTGAGGTGGTGTAGAGGACAATCGTTTTGCACCGCAGAGGCACAGAGTGGAAGCAAGTAGACGGGTGAGGCTTTTGTAGGAGTCGAGGCATGTGGTGGCTTGGCCCAGGGTGCGCAGGTCACTTTGGCGGGAAGATGTGGACCTACTCCTGAGTGTGTGTGTGTGTGAGATACCACTGCTGGGGTCGGTGGTGGGTGGAGAGGAGGGTAAGGCAGAGATGGCTGCCGTGGTGGAGAATGCTGAGTTTCTTGCCCGTGTAGTCGGTTAGTAATATTTTTGAGATGTGATATCAATATTCCCCAACTTGTCTTTTGCTGTTTGTTGATTTCTGATACTCATCATATTTTATTAAAAAATTACTTGTATTTTATCAATATCTTTAACACCTGGCGAGTTCTGTGTTTTCTACTCTTAATTAAATTGTTGTATTAATGTAAGTAATTTTATTAACAGACTTTCTAAGGGTGGCTCACCCTCGCATCCTTAGCATAAGGCTTTTTGTGATCATGGTGTGTCATTCTTTAATAATTATTGGATTAGATGTGCGATATTTCCTTAGGATGTTTGTATCTATATCTGTAAGTGAAATTGGACCTTTTCTGCAACAAACTTGATTTTTATGTTCTTTTGTTAGATATTTGATTGATGTAGAAGGCATGAGGCCAGATGATGCAATTGAATGTGAGTATGAGGGTTATCGCTGTTTTTCCTTTTTATAAAAGTGGAAGGTGGAAATGCGGATGAACTTTCCAAATTTTGGAAAACAAGAAAAGTTTGTAATTCATTCATTGTAACCTAAGATAATCTTTTGCCAAAAGTTTATACAGGGATGTATCTGGAAATATTGAGATATATCAGCCTGAATGATTAGTCAATGGATTTCAGCTCTGATCTGCTTTCTCTGGAAAGGATTTGCTTTTTGTACAGCCATTTCTGACAGTTCTTCCACTCCTTAGTATTCAATCGATGCCGAGGACATTGCATAGAAAGGCAAAACTACCTTGAAGACCTTCAGAATGGTCCCATTAGGTAAGTTGCATTTTACATGTGAAGTTTGCGGTCAGGGAGATCTGTTTTTATGTCATTTAAGTTGCACATAGCCATTCTTCTTGTCACGTGTTTACTTGCTCAGGGAAATCTAAACAAATAGGAATGGAGGAAGGAGGGGGTTGTTATTTTCATTGGCCAAAATCTAGACAGTAAATTGGCTACTGAATTTGAAAACCAGTGATATTATGTGTAAAAATCATTCTCTTTAAGGGATCGGGAACCCGGTGTATCCAGATCAAGGGGTTCTGGCTACTCAGCATATATGGTGGAACCAGTCCACACCACTAATAAGGCTGTTTACCAAGGACCCAGGAATAACAGACGTTGGACCCAAGGTTACCCAGCACCTTCTTGGCAGTTCCACACCCAGGCCCCAGACGTGCAGCAGTCAGTAAGGTATGTCTGCTTTCCCTCTTCTCTAGAATTGAAAGAGAAGTGAATAGTGTGATAAATTAGTGTCAACACGTTATGATAACGGTGAGGAATTGACATTTTCTGGCTGGTTAGTGCCAACCGCAAGATATCGTTTCTTCATATTTTGCACTTAGGGCTGGAAAATAAGGCGCAGGATGGGAAATATGTGACTTTTCAGAGGCAACTAGGAAAGGGACTTAGAAATTTTCATTGTTTGTAAACTTAGTTTCAGCCAGCAATTTGATATGACTGCCAAAAATGATCTTGCATTCTTTGGCTACATTCAAAGTGGGATAGTTTTCAGAATAAGGAAGGTTGTCATTTAAAGAGTAGGTACAAATTATAGGAGAAATAGTAAAAATTCCAATAGAGGAATTCACAAAGGATTTGAACAAATAAAAAAGAATTTTTACTTGGGAAATGGAAAAACGCTCAGTACACTTAAAATAGCAAGGCTCTACGCTTCACCTCTTAGTTTAGCAGCAGTTTGTGGTAATGCAGTCCAGTGCAGTGGTTGTCAGGCTGGACGTGGTTTGCATCCCGCTTCTGCCCTTTGCTTGCTGTGTGATCATAGGTAGATTTCTAAATTTCTAGTTTTTCATCAATTCGATGACAATTTTAATAAAACCTACCTCATAGGGATTGATGTTGCTTATTACATGAACTAAAAAGGTATTTTGAGCACATTATAAACACTTTCAAAGAGACGTCAGCATTTTTAGAAGATGTAAATCGTTTTTTAAAATGTTACTTGCGTTGCCAATGGCACTGAAAATTTGTAGTCCTTTGCAAGGATAACTTTAATTGCAAAGAAAATGCACATACCTGTTAATTCCATGTTGAGTCCAAAGCAATACTTTAAAATATGGAAAGAGTTATATTCGTTTAATCAGCACATTTCTAAAATCTTTCTCCTACATATCGGACATCTGAGCAGGTGCTCAGGGTAGTAGGATATTCAGAGATGTGAGTCCCACCATTGTTCATAGTAGTGAAAAAGTGGACAGTGGCTTCCATTTCTAACAGTGAAGAATAGTTGGGTAAATTATGTCCATACTATGACATTTTATAAAGCCATCGAAACTGATAGCTCACTTAGGATAAGTAAAAAATAATCTGTTATGATTTAACAGTTTCAAAAAAAAGATGCTGGGGGAGAAGATCAAAAAGGAAATATTAACCAGTCTAACTAGATTAGGTAGGATTGAGTGAGGATTGAGGTTAATTTTTCTTTTCTGATTTCAAATTTTCTTTTGTATGATTATATCGGATTTACTGATGTTGCTTTAATTCTTAATTTTCCAAATTTGTTGCATTGCTTTATAATTAATACGTACGTATATATTTGTTTATAAAATGAAAGCAGCTTTATGTTTTCAGGAATAAATAGCTTGTTCTGTCTCATGTCAATCTGCCAGACTTGGAAAGAAAGTATCCAGTTAGAATAGTATGGGTATTTATCTCTGTAGGGAAGGAGAGAAAGGCTGCTGGGAATCTACTGTGTGCTGAGACATTATGGTAGATAATTTATCTGTATGGTCTTGCTTTGCCTTCAGAACAGCTCATGAAGATGGAAGGTATTATTAGCTCTGTTTTATAAAGACCTAAGAAATCCAAAGATTTAAGTAATTTATGTGCTAAGGTCATACAGGTAGAGAACGTTAGAACCAGTGTATTTATGTATCATTTACAAAGCTTATTATATATCTTCTTAAGACTAATAATGGTTTATTACTTTTTGTTTTAAGAAACTTTTCACAGAATCGAAGCTTGTACCAGAGACACCGTAACCCTCCTCCTGGCCCCCCTGGAGAGGACTGTTCACAGAGGAGGTTCTCTTGGAGCCACCGGCCAGACGCCAGTCACGTCGTCCAGAGCAAAAGGTGGTGTCCTGGCAGTTACTATGGGTTTCCCTATCCAGCCTATTACGGATGGACTGAGTGACACCAGCCTACCCTGGAAATCTGTCTGGAGGCCTCAGGACTGAAGACAGCTGGAGTGATTCTAAGATCGGTCAAAATGAGGTTTATAATCTCTTTTTCCTCCCTTAAGTTCAAACTTAAGGAAAAATTATATTAATACTTGACTCTTTGCTGATAACTTTGCAGTATTTGAAGTACTGGATGAATTAATCTGTTGTTCCAGTCTTAAATTTTTTTAAAGAAAAATGTTATTTTAGAACTGAAAAAGTAATAAAGAATATCCCATGTACCTAATTTTTAAAAATGCTATCTTTTTGATGTATTTCCTTTCGACTAGACTTGTGATATGAATGTGTGCATACAAAAATTTTTAGTTATGTTCTATTTTGTCTTTTTTTGTTTTTGATCCAATCATTAAGGTTTCTTTTTTTCCCTAACTGTTCAAGATTTCCATTGAAATTTACCCAGGAGACAGTCTCTTTGGAACCTAATCACCATTTGCAGTTAGAGGTGGTATTTTGTGATTAGGCATGCCTTTCTTTGGCAGTCTGCTGTGGGGTTTGACCAGCCTCCTTTCACTGAGTTGTCACACATGCCATCTACACACGGGTGGACGAGCTTTCAGGGATTGTCAACTGGGCAAGAGACTGATAAACCAGAATGCTGGCTGATTTACCTGACAGGGTGCTTGTTATCAACTGTGAAATTACTCAGAAAACTTGAAAACTTCCATAGACCATAAAGGTTGCTTAATGAACGGAATAGGGTACGACATTTAAAGCCTGGGATATTGGGAAGACTTGTGTGGCTCTTTACGTCTGTGCTTTTCCGTTGAACATCACTCACTGGGGTCTCTCTCCATGTGCCTCTCGCCATGGAGCAGTGCTCTGACTTTGACTTTTCTAAGTTGTCTCTCTTGCTGCTGTACCTCTAGACCACACAGGTGGATCACAGGGGGTGCTGATCATTTTTAGTTGCAGAGGAAGCCAAAAACCGTTGCTTAAGAAAGTGTCACACCATCATGACATCAAAGGCCTGGGTAGATATTTGATGAATAGTGGCTTCATTTTTTAAAGCCTCTCATTTTGAACATTTGTATCAGAATGTCTTTTACCAGATGTGAGAGTTATTTCATCTGTTCTCTTTTACATGTGAAGGACACGTTGAACCTGACCCTAAGGAAATGCTCCAGCCCAACTACTACCCTCTCTGTGTCTTGAGTTGCTAATCCTTCATCTAAGTGATGGCTCATAAGGTTTTTCTTTGCCTGCCACGTTTAACAGATACAAGGGCTGTTGAGAAGAGGCTGGTCCTGGGGAATTATTCCCCAGGATGGATATTCAAGTACGCTCCCTGGGGAAGAAATTGGAGGAAGATAACTGGTGAGACAAAAGAACAAGCAAGGGCAGTGACGCAGTCTAATAGCTCTGAGCAGTTTTTTGCCAAACAGTTTCTTAGGAGGACATTGCCAGTGGGAGGGCCGCCGTCCAGACACTGCCACCTTCAGAAGACCTTTCCTTACCCTGTTGTCCCCTCTGTCCCCGTCCACTTCTGTTTCAGTTATCAGCATGGCTTGTTGAGAAGTAGGCTCCATTTGCTCTCTCGTGTCTCCTTTACTCTCCTATACTCCGTAGCTCTGGCTTCGGCTCGCACCACACCATTGAATGTTTTCTGGCTAAAGGGACCAGCAACTCCCTTTCTAAAAGGTCTTTAGTGTTCTATTTAAACTTTTAAAATTTATTTTAATTTTTTAAAAAGCGAGTGTTTTAAAATTCAAATAGTTCTAAGATTAGCCTGAAAAAGAATAGTCCCCAGCCTCCGCCCGCCATACCCAATTATCACTCCCCAAAGGCAATCACTGAGTGTTTTGTGTTCTCTTCTAGCGTTTGCCGCTTTATTTAAATACTGTGCTTGTATTGCCACTTATGGATTTTTCAGTTGTGGTGTTATCTACTAACTTCTTACCGTGGAAGATAAGAATGTAGCTTTTCACATCATGTACCCACATGCCCACTTCTGTTAACCTCAGCTTGGCAGTGTAGTTATTTCCCAACTTTCACTTCAATCAGTGTTCCGAGTTCAAGGTTTTTGCTAGGTGAGTACCATTCACTCTGAGCCCTGGTATACCAAGGTTACGTTTCCTTTCTCAGGCCATTTTTGTCCCCCTCGTTCCTGCCTCATTTGTTTGCCTCTGCTCCTGTGGGCCCCCACGAATCCGTCCCGCAGATCTCTGCCAGCACTGGCACATTTCTCTTAGTGGGACTAGGATGAGCACATTAGATTCTTTTCCGTTTGAAATCTTCCCTGGAATCCTGACCTGTTTCAGGTTGGGCGTTACATTAGTTTGCCACAGCTGCCGTAACAAAGTTCCACGGACTGGGTGGCTTGAACAACCCTTCTGGAGGCCAGAAGTCTGAGGTCAGGGTGCCAGCAGGTCGGTTTCTTCTGAAGCCTTTCGTTGTTTATAAATGGCCACCTTCTCCCTTTGTCCTCATGTGGTCTTCCCGCTGCATTTGTCTGGGTCCCTATTTCCCCTTCTTTAAGGATGCCAGTCACATCCGATTAGTGCCACCCTTATGACCTCATTTGTATTTATACTTACTTCCTCTTTAAAGACTTTATCTCAATGTATGGTCACATTCCGAGGTCCTGGGAGTTAGGACGACTGTGACTTGAGTTTTGGCAAGGCACTACTCAGGCTGTGACGGGCACATCTCGACACCTGGGGCATAGCTCTTGTCCTGGATTTCTACTCACCTTCAGCCTGGCCATTTCTTCTGCTCACCGCTATTTCCTGGGCCCCATAGCTATTGCTTTCATGGTTTACTTCCGTTTGGGAGATTATGTCCTTCTGTAGATTCCCAAGGAAGGTTAATAGGCTATAAATTTTTTGAGGCTTTTGCATGTCTGAACTGGGTTTATTTTATTCTTTCACTGCACTGATAATTTGATAGGCTATATAATTGAAGGTAGACACTTTTAAATGCATTTAGTCATTGTTTTTCCACATTTGCTGCTGTTGAAACCCTGTGCTAGTCTGATTCCAAAGCTTTTATCCGGGGTCCTGTAATTTTTCTCTCTCAAAGCTTTAGTATCTTCTTTATCTCAAATGCCCTGACATTTCACTATATGTTTTAGTGTGGGAGTTATTTGTGATGTTAGATACTTCGTGAAAACCCTTTCAGTCTAGTACCTTATACACATGTCAGAAATTTTCTTTTCACTTGATGCTATTTTCTTTTTCAGGAACTTCTAGTTGAATGTTGGATTTTCTGAAATGTACCTACATGTTAATTTTTTTATTTTTCCATTTTAACCTTCTTGCTTTTTAAAAAAACAATTTATGGGAGTAAAAGACAGAAAACTGTACAAGAACAACAATTAAATTTTTAAAAAAAGAATAAAAAAAGAAAAAAAACAATTCCTTGCTTTACTTTTCTTTCTGTTGATTAGAAGTACATTATTTAAATTTTCTGCTATATATGTTTTTTCTACTATGTGTTTTTAATTTCAAAAAGCTAGCTCTTATTTTTCAAGAGGCATTTTTTCAGTTACTTCACTTTTTAAAATATTAGACAATTAGCCCTGGCTGGTGTGGCTCAGTGGTTGAGGGCCAGCCTGTGAACCAAAAGGTTGCCAGTCCAATTCCCAGTCAGGGCACATGCCTGGGTTGCAGGCCAGGTCACCAGTAGGGGGCGCACTAGAGGCAAGCATACACTGATGTTTCTATCCCTCCCTTCCTCTTTCTCCCTCTCTTCCTCTCTCTGAGAATAAATAAAATATTTTTTAAATCAGATAATTTTATTAATTTTGCATATTCTGAAAATTCTTTGAAGTTCAGCTAATTCTTTTTCTTGAGGAAACATATACAAGGCCAATGATATACATACTATAGGAACACATTGATTCTCTTTTTAATGAATATTATTTTTTTCTCTGAAGTATCAATTATTATTAGGTTTTCCTGTTACCTGCACCAGCTGTTTTCTTTTCTTTTTTTCTTGTTTGTTGATGCCTGTCTCTCATATTGGAGATGTTCTGGAAAGGTCTGATACTCTGTACCATCTTTCTTTCTTTCTTTTTTCTGACTGAGGCACTCAAAGTGGATGGAAGCCTTGGTCATGCCGTGGCAGGTTTGTAGTAAGGTGTTCGCTCGGCTCGAGTTTTGTTTGCTTTCCCCTTGCTGTACACATTTGGGTTTTATTTTTCTCCATTCTGACTGTTACCCATCTTTGATAATGTCGTTGTTCTCTCTCATCTGTCCTTTGTCATTCCTGTCATTCTCTCTTTAAGTTTTCAACCTGTAAACTGTCATTTTGGGTAGGGAGTAGCGCATAGGCATGAGATCAACACGGCCAGTGTAATGAGACTGGAAATGAGCCAATAAGATTGGGCTTTCAGTTTACCCTCAGTCTGGTAAGCTTGGTGTGTACGCATTGTTTCCTGGGAGTGTAGGCCGTTGAGTCCCCTAAGTCATGATCTGGTCCTGCAGTGTTTCGACCCCCTGCTCCTTCCTGCAGGCATCTTCTGCACCTGGACCGCCAGCGAAGCTTATCGCTCCCCAGCCCGACTGGAACCCGATTACACTGGACCTGCGTGGCCCTTGTAGCCCCCACATCAAGCCCTCTGCCCTCTGTCCCCCTCCACTTTAGAATAGAGGAAATGTCACACTACAGGCCACAGGATCTGGCTTTCTGACCTGCTTCTGAAGGGTGAGATGATCAGAAGTGGAAGAGTCATTTTCCAAGGTGGGGAGCCTTAATTAACGGAACCCAAAAGACAGCAGGAGCCTGGCAGGCTAATTCCCCCCCTGTCCCCCTTCTGTAGACCACTCGGGCATGGTTTTCCCTTTCAGGCCTTCCAGAGAAAGTCCAGTCTGCTGAGCGGACACGCAGGCCCCATGAGCTGCGTGTGCTGGCTCTGGCTCATTGTGAAATCTGCCAGTGAGGTAATCTATTGTGTCATGATACTTTACATCCTTCCTTGCTTCACTTCCCTTTTTTTCCTCACCCTCGCCACCCAAATAAAACACCAGCACTTTAATATTTGCTTCAGGCTGCGCTTTCTAGAGTCCTTGTTAATTAATCTGCAGTCATAATTTTAATTGTTCAGCCATGCATATGAGAGCTGGAAAAACTAGAGCTCTTCCTGACTTGACACTGAGATTCCGCAAATATCTGTACCTTTCAGGAATACAGAAATGTCAGTGACATCCCAGGTAACAGTTTTCAAGAAGTACAAGTTATTTCCACCTGACATGGGAATAGTTTTTGGAGTCTGGGTGTCTTCCATGACCCATTGGTTCAGATACGACTTCCAAGGTTAGATTCGCTTTAACAGATGACAACAGTCATGCGTATTTATGCAGGTCTGTGTGTTGCAGAGGAGAACAAGGTTGATACTACGAAAGGTCTCAGTTAACCCTTCATCAGATCAGTTTTTGAATTTATGTTATGGTACATAATGATCTCTATTCTGCAGCTATAGGTAAAAGGATCATCTTTACCTCTGAGATGACTTTTTGAAAAACAGTAAAATTCAACAAACACATGCAGTTTTGTAACTACATTTAAGAACAGTCTCATCACACTGGAAAATTTTTTCATGTCCCTTTGTAACCAACTGCTCCCACCAACCTGACCCCAGCAACAACTAATCTGTTTTGTGTCCCTCTAGTTTTGCCTTTTCTAGAATGCCATGTAAGTAGAATTGGACAGTATATGTAACCTTTTGAATGCAACTTCTTTCATTTAGCATAATGCTTTTGAGTTTTGTCCCCGTCACTGAGTTCATGCCCTTTAATGCTGAGTCAGTATTCTGTTAGCAATGCTGGATATCCACAATTTGTTTATCCATCTACCAGTTGAGAGATTGGATTATTTCCAGTCTCTGACTTTGAACAAAGGATGCTATAAACATTTGTGTACAGATTTCTATGAACATGTTTATATCCCTTGGAGTGGGGTTGCTGCTGTGGGGTAAGTGGGTGTTTAATTTTTTAAGAAACTGCCAAACTTTTCCAAAATGGCTGTACAGTTGTTCATCCCCATCAACAAGGCACAAGAACCTGTTACGCCCTCACCAGCTCAGTGCTGTTCGTTTTTCCCTGTATTCTGCTAGTGTAATACAGATGTGTTGGCCCATTGTGATGTTTAAAACAGCTTTAGAAATATAATTGACATGTACAATGTACATTTTTAAAGTGTACAATTTGATAGGTATACATCCATGAAATCATTACCACAATTAAGATAGAACATACTACCTCAAAGTTTCCTTGTGCCCCTTGGTAACCCCCCCTTCTACCCCACACACCTTACCCTACCACTGGTCTGCTTTCTGTCACTGTAAATTAATTTTATATGAGTGTAACCATATGGTATGTACTATTTTTATATCTGGCTTTTTTCATTTGGTATAATTATTTTAAGACTCATCCATGTCACTGCATGTAGCAACAGTTGGTCCTTTTTACTGCCAAGTTGTTGTCCGTTGTATGGATGTACAATTTATTTACCCACTCACTTGATGAGTATTTGGAGGGTGGGGTTCCAGCTTTTGATACTTATAAACAAGCTGCTATGAACTGAGACAACTTTTTTTATTGTCTATTTTCAATCTAATTAATTTTTAAAAATATTTTTAAAAGATTTTATTTATTTAGAGATGGGAAAAGAGGGAGAGAAACATCAGTGTGTGGTTGCCTCCTGCGTGCTCCCTACTGCGGATGTGCCCTGCAAATCAGGCATGTGCCCTGACTGGGAATCGAACCAGTGACCCTTTGGTTCATAGATTGGCACTCAAACCACAGAGCCACACCAGCCAGGGCCACTTTATTTTATTTTAATGTATAGTCTATCAAATGTATTCTTAAAGTGCATAATTTGATAAATTTTGACAGTCATACTCCCTGATAACTAATACCACATAAGATATGGAACATTGGTTTGATTGCTGAGGCTCCCTTTGGGTGCTTGCCAATGTCTTTCACTCCCCCATCCCTCGCAACCACTAATTTGCTTTTAGTCACTCGAATAAATTTGTAATTTCTAGAATTTTGTAGAAATGGGATCATAACAGTAACAACTTTAAATTCATGCTTTTTTTTTTTTTTTTTTTGCTGAGCATGTATTTCTCATTTATCCACATTGCAAATATTGTTGCAGGTATCAGCAGCTCACTCTTTTATATTACTGGGTAACATTTCATTGTATGAATTAACCACAATTGGGCACTGGGTTGTTTCATTTTGGGCTATCATGAGTAAATTTGCTATAAACATTTATGTGTAAACCTTTGTGTGGACACATTTTCACTTCTGTATAAATAAGAGTGAAACTTCTGGGTATGGTAAGAATATTTTATAACTAATTTTTTATTATTAAGTTAAATATAATTTTTAAAGAAACTACCACTCTTTTCTAACGTGATTATATCTAGACTAGCAACATATATATGAGGGTTCCAGGCCTACATGTTGCACACTTGATGTTATCAGTCTTTTAAATTTTAGTCATGGGTGTATAGTAGTACATCATTGTATTTTTAATTTGCATTTTCTTGATGGCTAATGATGCAGAGCATCTTTTTATGTGTTTATGGACCTTTCATATATCCTTTGTGAAATGTCTGTTCAAATGTCATCCATTTTTAATTAGGTTGTTTCTCTTACTATTTTTGAGTTGTAGGAGTTCTTTATAAAATCTGCATACCAGACTTTTATCAGAATAACTTTTTCCAATTAAATATATTCCCATTGTGTTCAAGCCACAGGGTTCTCTCTGCTATTCTTCTTCTTCTTTTTTTTTAAAAGATTTTATTTATTTATTTTTAGAGAGAGTAATGGAAGGAGAAAGGGAGGGAGAGACACATCAATGTGTGGTTGCCTTTCCAGCGCCCCCTACTGGGGGCCTGGCTTGCAACCCAGGCATGTGCCCTGACTGGGAATAGAACCCAAGACCCTTTGGTTCCCACTCCAGCACTCACTCCACTGAGCCAGACCAGCCAGGGCTCTCTCTGCTATTCTTTAAATAGGCTAAGGTCTTATGTGACTTGGGGCCTTTGAATTCTCTTTGTTGCCTGGAATGCTGCTCTCCCAGGTACACAGCTTGCGTCCAGACCTCCTCCAGTCACTGTTCACATGGCCCTTTTTTGGTGAGATATTTCTTAAACATCCTATTTAAAACAGAGGCATTCCCTCTTTATCTCTATAGCACATATCCGTAAGACGTACACGCGTTTACCTGTCTTCCTGTGTTGAACAAGATGAGCCCCAACCATACAGAATATGGGAAATACAGCCTGTTTAGAGGACAACCTCTTCTCTTGGAGGCTGTTACATTCAGGGATGCCACCAAATTTCTGCGCCTGGTAGATGAAGAGGTTGATTTTATTAATGTAGTTACGGATCTTTCCTTACCCAAAGCAACTCTCCGAGCGTGGTCCCTTCCGGGAGGTCCTTCCTAAATGACTACCCAAAGCAACTCTCCGAGCGTAGTCCCTTCCGTGAGATCCTCCCTAAATGACCACACTGAGAGCAAGAAGGAAAATGAGTCCCTCCTGTCCCTACCAAAACTGTTGAAACTTGACCAGCAGAGACCATATGAGTTCATCGTGGCCAATACTTTGCATAGAAAGTGAGGGTGTTTCGTCCAAAGCCCAGCAAGAGTTAGGGACAAGGCTGAGACTCGCACCCAGATCTCAGCTGCCAACCCACGGAACCTTCCAGCCCCCCTCGCCGGAAGTGGCGGGCGCCACCTGTTCTCCTTCGCTCCGGCATCTAGCTGGGGAGTAAGGATATGCAGAAGGACGGGATGGAACTGAAACCTGAAGCCACACTCTCGCGCGGATCCGGAAAACTGCGCACTCGAGGAGGGCGGGGATGAGGTGCTGCTGCGTTCCCGGTCCAGGAAATTGAGGGCTTTGTTTCCGAGGGGAAGGGCTTCCGAGAAGGACGGGGAGGTGGCGGTGAATTCTCGCGGCTCAAGAGCAAGCCGGGCCAGCCGGGAAGGAAGAGGGCCGGAGGTGGGTGAGCTGGCTGGCGGATGCCCCACACCTGTAACCGGGTTTTTTGAGATCACACCTGGAATTCCCTCCGCCCTTGTTAACCAAGCGCCTCCCGAGGCCAGGCTCTGGGGATGCGGCACGGAAGTGATCGACTCAGTCCCCCTTCAAGGAATACACAGTTTAGGATACGTAAAACTTAGATAAGCTTGCGATTCATTAAAGACGTGACAAGGGCTAAGAAGGAGCTCGTGTAATAGGGATCCAACCCCAGGGCTCTGGGCGCTCTGTTAGGGAGGGAGGAATTGGTTCAGGGGAGCTACCAGTCCGAGAGGGCAGAGTGGGTGACTTGAAGCTGAGAGACGTGGCCGGCGTGGCTCGGTTGTTTGGAGCGTCCTTCCATACCCGGTCGGGGTATATAGGAAAGGCAGCCCATCAATAGATGTTTCTCTCTCACATCGGTTTCTCTCCCTCCTTCCCTTCCCCTCTATAAGCATGTTTTCGGGTAAGGATTGAGGAGAAATTAAAGTGTTTTTAAAGGGCGGGGTGGGAGCGGACGGCCCAGGGCATAGAATCTGGGACGCCTTGACAGAGAATTGGGGTCTGTCCCAACATCAGCGGAAGGACGAGATGTGGTTGACATTTTGAAAGGATCACGTTGCCGGGTTGGAGGATAGGAGGGTAGGAATTGTGAGGACCACCGCTAGGAGGCCACAGCTGTAGAAGGCCAGAGCTGTATAGGAAGCCAGAGGCAGTTGTCTAGGTTGGTGGCTTTGGGTATGAGAGGGAAATGGACTGACCATAATGATATTTAAGAGGTAAAACTGACAAGAGTTTATGGATTAGATGTGCTATTTAAGTGAGAGTCATCTCACCTAAGTTTCTGGCCCAAGTGAGTGAATTATGTAAAACGAAACTAAACTATTTTGATATCGTCCCTAGGAGTCCCTTTTACCCTAGTATGCAAACTAAAACCATAAAAAGTTTTTTTTCTCCACGATTATATATACTCATTATATTTTGGGTGCTCACTGTAGACAACTCAGAACATACACACAACGGTTTTTTTTATAGAGGACAGTAAAAAAATTGTCCATAATCTGACCACCCAAGATGGCCATATTTTGGTGTGTTTCCTTCATGTTTTTGTTTTCTGCCTGCATCTTTTTGTATGAATGAGAATACATTCATTATAGCTTTCTGTGTCTGTGTTTTTCCCACTGGGCATTATCATGACAATAAGGATTGAACTGGTATGTGTCAGAACATTATTTACAGATTTTTTTCCTGATTGTAACAAAATGTCAGATGTAATTCCACCAAGTCAGAGATAATTTTTTGTTGTATTTTACTTTCAATGTTAGTGTGTGTGTGTGTGCACCATTTATTTAAGATTTTATTTGTTTTTATTAGAAAGGGGAATGGAGGGAGAAAGAGGGAGAGAAACATCAGGGTGCGAGAAGAACATCTATCCGTTGCCTCTTGCACGCTCCCAGTCCTGGACCTGGTGCACAACCCAGGCACGTGCCTTGACCAGGAACCCTCCTGCAGGCAATCTTTCAGTTTGCGGAACGACGCTCAGTCCACTGAGTCACACCAGTCAGGGCATCTGTGCACCTTTTTAAAAGCCGCAAGATTTATGCCAAATTTTATTATTGTTTTCCAGTCAGATATATTTATTTAATGTTATTTATTGCTACTTTCACACATCTACCCTTCAAGACTACAGTTTTTAAAAATATTTTATTGTTTATGCTATTACAGTTGTCTGAATTTTTCCCCCTTTGCTGCCCTCCACACTACCTGCCCCCAACTTCCATAGTTAATCCCGACACCGTTGTCCATGTTCAGGGGTCCTTATATATGTTCTTTGACTAATCCCTTCACCTTCTTTCAATCATTCTCCGCCTCCCCCAGTTCAGCTCTCAATCTGCTCCATGATTCTATGCCTCTGGTTCTATTTTGCTGTTTATTTTGCTCATTAGATTCCACTTATAGGTGAGATCATACAGCATTTGTCTTTCACTGTCTGGCTTATTTCACTTAGCATAATACACTCCAGTTCCATCCATGCTGTCACGAAAGGTAGGAGCTCCTTCCTTTTTTACTGCTGTGTAGTATTCCATTGTAGAAATGTACCACAGCTTTTCTTATCCACTCATCTACTGATGGGCACTTAGGCTGTTTCCAAATCTTGGCTATTGTTATTGTAAATAACACTGCTATGAACATTGGGGTGCATAAATTCTTTTGAATTGGCATTTTGGGATTCTTTGGGTATATTCCCAGCAGTGAAATTGCTGGGTCAAAAGGCAGTTCCATTTTTAATCTTTTGAAGAAATTCCATACTGTTTTCCACAGTGGCTGCACCAGTCTGCATTCCCACCAACAGTGCACAGGAGTTCTCTTTTCTTCACATCTTTGCCAGCACTTGTTTGTTGATTTATTAATAATGGCTATTCTGACTGGTGTGAAATGATATCTCACTGTGGTTTTAATTTGCATCTCTCTGATGGTTAGTGATGTTGAGCATCTTTTCGTATGCCTATGGGCCCTCTGTATGTCCTCCTTGGAAATGGGTCTGTTCAGGTCTTTTGCCCATTTTTTAATTGGATTGTTTGTCTTTCTGGTGTTGAATCATATAAGTTCTTTATATATTTTGGAGGTTACACTCCTGTCCAATGTATTGTTGGCCAATGTGTTCTCCCATACAGTCAGTTCCCTTTTCATTTTGATGATGGTTCTTTAGCTGTGCAGAAGCTTTTTAATTTGATGTAGTCCCATTTGTTTATTTTTTCCTTTGTTTCCCTTGCCCTAGGAGATACAACAGCAAAAATACTGCTATGTGAGATATATGAAATTTTACTGCCTATGTTTCCCCTAGGATTTTTATGGTGTCATTACTTATATGTAAGTCTTTTATTCACTTTGAGTTTATTCTGGTGTGTGGTATAAGATGTGGTCTAGTTTCAATTTTTTGCATGTACCAGTCCCGTGGTCCCAACACCATTTATTGAAGAAGCTGTCTTTACTCCATTTTATGCTCTTGCCTCCTTTGTCAAATATTCATTGACCAAAAAGACACTGGTTTATTTCTGGGCTCTCTTATCTGTTCCTTCGATCTATGTGTCTATTCTTATGCCAGTACCAGACTGTTTTGATTACAGTGGCCTTTTAGTATAGTGTGATATCAAGTATTGTGATCCCTCCAACTTTGCTCTTCTTTCTCAAGATTGCTGAGGCTATTAGGGGTCTTTTTTGGTTCTAGAACAAATTTCTGGAATATTTGTTCTAGATCTGTGAAATATGCCACTGGTATTTTAATAGGCATTGTGTTGAATCTATAGATTGCTTTGGGTGGTATGCACATTTTAATGATGTTAATTCTTTTTTTAACAATTAATGTTTTTATTTTTATTTTGTTGTTGTTGTTTTTAAATATATTTTATTGATTATGCTATTACAGTTGTCCCATTTTCCCCCCTTCACTCCCCTCCGTCCTGCACACCCCCTCCCACCCACCTTCCCCGCCTTTAGTTCACATCCATGGGTCATTCATATAAGATCTTTGGCTTCTACATTTCCTATACTGTTTTTACCCTCCTCCTGTCTATTTTCTACCCACCGTCTATGCTACTTATTCTCTGTACCTTTTCCCTCTCTCTCCCCCTCCCATCCCCCTGTTGATAACCCTCCATGTGATCTTCATTTCTGTGGTTCTGTTCCTGTTCCAGTGGTTTGCTTAGTTTGCTTTTGTTTTTGTTTTAGGCGTGGTTGTTAATAATTGTGAGTTTGCTGTCATTTTACTGTTCATATTTTTTATCTTCTTTTTCTTAGACAAGTTCCTTCAACATTTCATATAATAAGGGCTTGGTGATGATGAACTCCTTTACCTTGACCTTATCTGAGAAGCACTTTATCTTCCCTTCCATTCTAAATGAAAGCTTTGCTGGATAGAGCAATCTTGGATGTAGGCCCTTGACTTTCATGACTTGGAATACCTCTTTCCAGCCCCTTCTTGCCTGTAAGGTCTCTTTTGAGAAATCAGCTGACAGTCTTGTGGGAACTCCTTCGTAGGTAACGAACTCCTTGTCTCTTGCTGCTTCTAGGATTCTCTCCTTCATTTTAATCTTGGCTAATGGAATTATGATGTGCCTTGTTGTGTTCCTCCTCGGGTCCAACTTCTTTGGGACTCTGAGCTTCCTGGATTTCCTGGAAGACTATTTCCTTTGCCAGATTGAGGAAGTTCTCCTTTATTATTTGTTCAAATAAGTTTTCCACTCGTTGCTCTTCCTCTTCCCCTTCTGGTACCCCTATAATTCAGATGTTGGGACGTTTAAAGATATTCTGGAGGTTCCTAAGCCTCTCCTCATTTTTTTGAATTCTTGTTTCTTCATTCTTTTCTGATTGGATGTTTCTTTCTTTCTCTGGTCCACTCCATTGATTTGAGTCCCAGTTTCCTTCCCATCACTATTGATTTCCTGTACATTTTCTTTTATTTCACTTACTGTAGCCTTCATTTGTTCATCTAATTTGTGACCAAATTCAACCAATTCTGTGAGCATCCTGATTACCAGTGTTTTGAACTGCGCATCTGATATGCCTATTTCTTCGTCACTGGAGCTTTGAGCTGTTCTTTCATTTGGGCCTTTTTTTTTTTTTGTCTTGACAGGCCTGTTACATTGTGAGGGGCGGAGCCTTAGGGGTAACCCACGTGGCTTTGTTGTGACTCTGTATGGGGGGCAGGGTCCAAGAGGGAACAATGGCACTTGCTTTACTCTCTGCTGGCTTTCAGTCACTTCCCCTGCTTCCCCCAAACAAATTGGGCCCTTCTGGTGCTGATTCCCAGTGGGTGGGTTTGTGTACATTCTGGGAGCTTGTGGGTCTCTCCAACAGACTCTCCTGTGAGGCTGGGAGTTTCTCCCACTGCTGCCTCAACCCCCACAGGTGTTTTCACTCAGTGGTTTGAGGCTTTATTTCTCAGCGCTGGAGCTCGGGGTTTCATGGTCTGTCTCGCTCCACAATTGCTCCTTCCAGCTTATCTGTACACGAATGTGGGACTGCCCCCTCCACCTGCCGCTGCCACAGTCTTGCCAGCCAGCTGCGGCCTTGCGTGCCCTGCTCCACATCTGGCACTGGGTCCACCAGACTCTGCCTGACCCGCACTGGTCCTCCACTGTGGCTTTGCTGTGAGTCCTCTCCGTGTGCCCATCTCCGCCCCTCCTACCAGTCTGGATGAGTGTGTCTTCTTTAACTCCTTGGTTGTTGGACTTCCATACAGTTCAATTTTCTGTCAGTTCTGGTTGTTTTTTGTTTTTCAGTTGTTGTTGTCCTTATTTTGGTTGTGCGAGAAGGCACAGTGTGTCTACCTATGCCTCTATCTTGGCCGGAAGTAATAATGTTAATTCTTCCTATACCTGAAGATTATATATGCTTCCACTTATTTATATCTTCCTCAGTTTCTTTCTTTGATGTCCAATAGTTTCCTATGAACATGTCTTTTACCTCCTTGGTTAAACTTACTCCTAGGTGCTTTTGTTGTTGTTGTTGCTATAGTAAATGGGATTGTCAAAAGAAACCAGAGTAAATGGGATGGTTTTCTTAATCTTTCTGATAGTTCATTATTGGCATATAAAAATGCCATCAGTTTCTAAAAGTTGACTTTATATCCCACTACTTTGCTACATGCATTTATTAGATCAAGTAGTCTTTTGGTGGAGCCTATAGGGTTTTCTGTGTACACTATCATGTCATCTGTGAAAAATGACAGTTTTACTTCCTCCTTTCCGATTTGGATGCCTTTTATTTCTTCTTGTCTGATCACTGTGGCTAGGACTTCCAGTACTATGTTGAATAGAAGTGGTGAAAGCAGACATCCCTGTCTTGTTTCTTATCTTAGTGGGAAAACTTTATTTTTTGCCCATTGAGTATGATGTTGGCTGTAGGTCTCTCATATATGGCCTTTATTATTTTGGGGTATGCTCCTTGTATTCCCACTTTGCTGATAGTTTTTATCATAAATGGGTGCTAGACTTTATCAAATGCTTTTTCTGCATCTATTCACATGATGATGTGATTTTTGTCTCTCATTTTGTTTATGTGATGTGTCACATTTATTGATTTACGAATATTGTACCATCCTTGCATCCCTGGAATAAATCCCACTTGATCATGGTGTATGATCTGTTTAATGTATTGTGAGACTGCAGTTTTTTTTTTTTTAAGTATGATCCATGTTTATAAACTCATAGATCCACAACATTTTAGAAATAAAGTTGCAATAATAATCACTTAATTCCAAAAACAATATCAATGACAACAAAGGTATGGATGGACAACCCTTTTGTCCATCCATACCTTTACCGTTTGATCTGATCATAAATTCTTACCGGTTGATCTGATCATAAATTCTTAACTGGGTAGGTGATGGTGGGTGGTCAGTCTCACCCCAGGCATACAACTTTGAAAGGTTTTAAGCTAGTCCTGTTCGTTGTTCTTATGCATCTAGATTAATACACCTTTGAAATACCAGAAATCATACATCTAGAAAGACATATCAACCCTCAAAAGAATTACCTTGTTAACTGTCCATTCGTCCAATCCCTGCTTTGCTTTCTCCAGTCTTCATGCTCCCCCGAGACTGCAGTTTTTAATGGTTGTTCAGTCACAACCAATCCCCTGTTACTAGGTAATAGACTTTCAACTTTTTACTGTTGGAATGAGGATGACATCTTGTTACATAAATTCTCAGATTTGCAATTTATTCCTTGAGGAAGAGTTCTAGAAATAGAACCTACCAGGTAGAAAGATAAAATGAACCTACCGAATTGCCTCACCCAAAAATCTCTTTAAGACTCTGATTGAAATTGTTTAAAAGATCAAATTTTGGCAATGCTTTGTTTTTCCATCCAAGGTTATGGTTTTGTCTTTCTAGTTATTCAAGTTGTCTCTTGAGCTTCTTTTATGTATATGTATATGTATATGTATATGTATATGTATATGTATATGTATATGTATATGTATATAGCCTGTCCTTTCCTTATTAAACTTATGTTTAAGAAGGCCGATATTATTGATTATTTAATAATGTGCCCTCTATGCTCAAATTGCATGTGTGAAATGGCTATCTTTGAATTGTGTTGTAGTTTTTTCTATAAAGTTATTTTGTTCCTAGTATATGCATCTAGGTTCTGCAAAAATACAAATAAAATGGTGAGATCAGAAAATTAAAAAGGCTGAGTAGAAGGGAAAACTTGTGGTCTGAAGAATTCCTGGTATTCTTCTCTAGTTGTCCGTTGGGGTGCTGCCCCTCAGCCATGTATCTGAGGCCTCATCTGTGCAACCAGGGCATTAGGCAGCAGCCTGGATCCTTCCCAAGCAAAGGCGGCTACAAAAAGCTCCGCAGGGTTAGGAAGATAACATCTCGTCAGAATGATGTCCTTTTGGTTTGGGTTTTTCTAGTTAGCAGTTCTATCATCTTATTATTAAAGTTATTTTTATTTGTTAGCAAAGATATTTGTTATGAATTGTAATGTCAACTTTTAAACAAATGAAGTCTTTTGGTCTTTTTGGTTTTATGCAGCAGAATCCTGCTTACCTGTGAAATGCAGTTAACACATCAGCTGGACCTATTTCCTGAATGCAGGGTGACCCTTCTGTTATTTAAAGATGTAAAAAACGCGGGAGACTTGAGAAAAAAGGCCATGGAAGGTGCCATTGATGGATCATTAATAAACCCTACTGTGGTAAGTGCACATGAGAATGAGTGAGATATACGGGTGTTTAAGAATTCATTAACTTTTCATGATGTTACAGGTTAGTCTACAGTTGTCACCTCCAGGTAAAAAGTTCTTGTCCAAGCTGTGGAGTGCAGTCAGGCTTGGGCAACCTTGAACTTAACTGTGAACAGAAGCTGAAGTGTCAGGCCCTGCACCGAGAGAGAGGGAAGGTCTGGCTTCGTAATGGCAGGCGCCCGGCTCTATTGCTCACCTGAACTAGAAAATCTCTGCAGAAGAGGCGTTGCGTAGTTCTGAGGAGCACGCACGGTGGGGTCACACTGCTAGGACTCAGTCCCAGCTCTACCAATTATGACGACTTTGCACAAATGGTAGCCAGCCTTCATATGGCGTTTCCTCTGTCCCTGGCACTGTTCTAAGTGTTTTACATAGACTAACTCATAACAGGCCTGTGAAGTACTATGATTACCTGCATCCAACAGCTAAAACACTAAGGAATTTTCCCAAGTTCCCTCATTGGTAAGTGACCAGAGCTGGCATTCAAACCCAGAGATGCATTGCCTTCATTTCCTGATCTAGTGCAGGTGAATAGGAACACTAATTTCACAGGGTGGTTTTAAGATTTAAAGAAAATAATACAAGTGTAAAATGTTTAGAATATGGCCTTTCCCATATTAGTCCTTGATAAATGTTATTTTCAAATTTTTACTATTTAAGTTTTTGCAGCTTTAAAATTCTGTGATTTTTTTTAACATGCAGGTCCTTAAGATAGCAATTTTGAAAATATAGTCCATAGGAATTGTGATGAGGTAAAACAGCTGACCTTGGAACGACCGTGAGATAGGGCCTGCGTCTTCAGAGTACCCCGATTCTGTGTGTGTGATTCTTGTTGTTCTCTTCGGTAGATCGTCGACCCATTTCAGGTACTTGTGGCAGCAAACAAAGCAGTTCATCTCTACAAACTGGGGAAGATGAAGACGAGAACTCTCGCTACTGAAATTATTTTCAACCTGTCCCCAAATAACAATGTAATTAATATGGATTTTACTTACTTCACATCTGGTGGCCTTGCCATGATAACACATGTGTTCCCCAGTGTTGAGCTGAAGGCTAAATCCCTGTGAGCCTGATGTTAGCAGCAAACCAGAGTAATAGTGAAGAGAGGTCTGGACGGAGAGCTCAGGTGTAGCACTGCCTCTTACTGGAAACATAAGCTTTGGAGCACAGGTCTTTCGCCTCCTTGGTTAAATTTATTCCTAGTCGTGTTTTTTTTTTTGTTTGTTTGTTTGGTTTGTTTGTTTGTTTTACTTTGTTTTTGCTATAGCAAATGGGATTGTTTTCTTAGTTTCCCTTTCCGATAGTTCATTATTGGTGTATAAAAATGCCATCAATTCTGAATATTGGCTTTGTATCCTGCTACTTTGCCAAATTCATTTATTAGGTCAAGTAGTTTCGCAACATTAGGTGACGATAGTTTTATCTTTATAGGGTCTGGAAGATCCCTATAAATGGTATCTAAATTTAAATGATAAAACAGTAGGCATGGATATCTGTGTGTTATCATATGCATCTTTTATTCTCCCTATAAACTCCTTGAGGATAGAATATATGTCTTTTCCATACACCAAAAGCCTGCCTGGTACTGAGACTAGCCCTTAACACATGCTTATTCACACACTGTGCAGAGGAAGAGTTTGTAGTTTGAGATACTGATAGTAATCAAAGTTACTGAGTAAAGACACTCCACATGTGGCACATAAAAATGAAAAAAATAACTGAAATTTTGCTGATTAAGTTTTAGTATTACTATTACTAACACAAGCAGGTATATTATCAAAAAAATTAGAAAACCTGTGGTATGGTTTAAAATACAGATGTCTCAAATGTTTATGAAATGCATAGTAATAGAATACCAAGTACTTGGAGGAAAAAAATTACTAGATAATTACTGTTTCTTTGAGATCATTTGAAATAATTCAAGAAACTATTCAATTCCATAAACATCCGTTGAGTTTGTCCCTATTCCACTTACAGTTCTAGAAACAGAAGAAACGAATGTGTTTCTGAGGAAACTGGATGAACAAGGCAGAAGTGTACAGGCCCTAAGATAAATGATATAATGGGAATAGTAATTCACACGTGTGGGAACAGCAAAGAGCAGTTTACTCTGTAAGGAGGATGGTGCAGTGGGGAGCGGCATTGGAACTGGACTTGAAGGACGAGAGCATTCCGGGCACAGAACACAGTGTGCGCATAGGCAAGGAAGTATGAAGTGTGGCGTCTCCCACCGGTCCAGACTGGCTGGACGGCACAGTGCGTGGCCGAGGCCCACTGGGGCCTGGGGGATGGGTTGCGTGTGAGCTGTGCCGAGAAGTCGGAGCTTGATTCCACAGGAGTGGGGTGCACCTTTGAGCTGAGTCCTCTAGGGGCAGGACTGGTAGATGTTGGGAAGGGATGGTGGACAATGAAAACTGTAGGTAGAGAGAACCCTTAGGAAATGAAAATAAGAATCTGAGCAGGGAAGAAAGCAGATGTGAGATCCCTCAGATATGGAAACTATTGGTTTATTGTCTTTTTTCCCTTAGATTTCAGAGGCTTTGAAAAAATTTGGTGTCTCAGCAAATGACTCTTCAATTCTAATTGTTTACATTGAAGATGGGGAAAAACGAATAAATCAAGAAAACCTAATATCTCAGGTAGAAGGTCATCAAGTTTCTCTGAAAAACCTTCCTGAAATAACAAATATTACAGAAGTCAAAAAGGTTTGTAAACGCACATTTGTGGAGTGGGATAGATAAGGAGTGGTACTGATGCTGTTTGCTGTTGCTCACCAATGCTATTTTTTTAACTTCTAAGAAAGGTTAATATAGTTTAAAATTACTTGAAAAATAATTATAGATACAAAGAATTGGAAGATGCATATTTATGTAAAATAGAATAAAAAAAACCCTCAGTTATAAAAGCATTCTCTAAAAGCCTTGGCTGGTGTGGCTCAGTAGATGGAGGGTCAACCTACAAACCGAAAGGTTGTTGGTTCAATTCCTAGTCAGAGCACATGCCTTGCTTGCAGGCCAGGTCCCCAGTTGGGGGCGTGAGAGAGGCAACCCCATCATGTATGTCTTGCGCAGTGACGTTTCTCTCCCTTTCTCCCTCCCTTCCCTCTCTCTAAAGTAAATAAATAAGATGTTTAAAAGATTTTTAAAAACATTCTCTAAGATAGAATAGATTAAATATCAACCTAACATAGTACATTTATAATATAAAATACATAACTTTATTATAAAGTTAATGTCTAGTATGCTTTTAAAACTGGTACAAATTTGGTTTCTGTGTTTACAGAGTTACCACTATTACTTCAATTTAAAGAGCATTTTTGACATAAGTGATGAATTGTCATCTACTTTGCATATTTTAATCACATTTGTAATTTCAGACCATATCCCAATAATTAAATGATAAATAATTTCATTTATACATGTTTGTATATTAAAAGTTAGTATTACGTGAATAATTAGCAAATCATAATTTGTCTTTTATTTTTACAGGTATATAAACTATCTTCAAAAGAAGAAAGTATCGGGACATTGTTGGATAGTGTCATTTGTAGAATGTCAACAAAAGATGTTTTGTGAAGTTACAGAAATATTAAAATTTTTCACCATTTGTAAAAACATTGATTTTCCTTTTCTGATTATAAAATTTATATATGCTCACCATAGAAAATTTTAAAACACAGAATGGTGCAACAAAAGGGAAAAAACAATCCTACCTGTTAATATTGTAAAAGATAATCACTGTTACTATTATTTGTTATTTTCTTCTAAACTTATATTTCCATTCAAATATATTTTATTTTTATATAATTGGAATAGTAATTGCAAACATTATTTGGAGATCTACAAGATACTAGGATTTTGCCTTAGCGATTTTGCATGTGCCAGGTCATATCTCTGCTCTTCCCCTCAATGTTCCAGCAGCATCCCCCTTCCAAGCCTCCTGGTTCTGTTTTACACACAAGAATTCATTTCATTCTCATAATACTTTATGGGATAGATGCTGTTATTACCTCCATTTTACACATGGCCACTAAAGATCATGGTAACTTGCCCAAGGTCCCACTGCTAGTGTAAAATCATGTTTTATAAATAGTTTGTTTTTTTTTCTTGCTTTATATTTTGATTGTATCCATCAAGGTAGACTATGTCAGGGGTTAGCAAACCTTTCTGTGAAGGGCCAGAGAGAAACTGTTTACGTCTTTGCAGACCACATGGTCTCTGTTGCATCTACTGAACTCTTGCCATTGTAGTGCAGAAGCATCCGCAGACAACACATAAATGAGTGTGAAATAAGTGATGGTCAGGATTTGCACTGAGGGCCATGGCTTGTGGAGTTCTGGGGTAGATGAGTCTGCAATGCTGGTCCCTATAGCTGATTGGCTTCACATGACAAAAGTTCCTTGCTCATTCTACAAAGCCAGTGTGAATCGTAGGAAGACTCATTGCAGTGACTCAAGAACACAGTCTGTTGAAGGCTTCATCTGACACCTGCTCCATGGATCACTGCAGAGCTAAAAGGAACAATGAAATACAAGGTGGCTCTTAAAAGCTTCTTATGGAAGTGACATACCATTTAGCTCATGTTTCACTGTCCAAAGCCAGAAACAAACAAACAAACAAAAAAAACCCAGTTGTGGCCGTTCCAACTTCAAAAGGGGTGAAGTGTGATCCTGCCGTGTGCTAGAAAGTGGAGGGGTGGGAATAACTAAGGAACAAACTAATAATTTCCCTCACGATCATAAATAATGAAGTAGAGGAGTGCATAACTAATGTTTCTTTTGTTTTATTCAAGTACAGTTGTGTTCATTTTACCCCCACCACTTCCCCCCACCCCAGCCATCCCCACCTCCCACCCTCCATCTCCATCCTATGCCCCTTCGGTTTTGTCCATGTGTCCTTTATACTTGTTCCTGAAAACCCCTCCCCTTTTGCCCCCCCCCCATGTTATCCTCTCCCAACTCCCCTCTGGTTACTATCAGTTTGTTCTTTATTTCCATGTCTCTGGTTGTATTTTGCTTGCTTGTTTGTTTTGTTGATTAGGTTCCTGTTAAAGGTGAGATCATACGGTATTTGTCTTTCATCACCTGGCTTATTTCACTTAGCATGATGCTCTCCAGATCCATCCATGCTGTCCCAAAGGGTAGGAGCTCCTTCTTTCTTTCTATTGTATAGTGTTCTATCATGTAAATGTACCATAGTTTTTTGATCCTTTCATTTACTGATGGGCACTTAGGTTGCTTCCAGCACTTGGCTATTGTAAATTGTGCTGCTATGAACATTTGGGTGCATAGGTTCTTTTGAATTGGTGTTTCAGTGTTCTTAGGGTATAATCCCAGCAGTGGAATTTTTGAGTTGAAAGGCAGTTCCATTTTTAGTTTTCTGAGGAAATTCCATACTGTTTTCCACAGTGGCTGCACCAGTCTGCATTCCCACTAACCTTGCACTAGAGTACCCTTCTCTCCACATCCTCTCCAACACTTGTTTGTTGCTTTGTTTATGATGGCCATTCTCACCTGTGTGAGGTGGTATCTCATTGTAGTTTCAATTTGCATCTCTCTGATGGCTAGCGAGGTTGAGCATCTTTTCATATGTCTCTGGGCCCTTTGTATATCCTCTTTGGAGAAGTATCTGTTCCAGTCTTTGGCCCATTTTTTAATTGGGTCATTTGTCTTTCTCTAGTGGAGTTGTGTGAGTTCTTTCTACATTTTGGATATCAAACCCCTGTATGAGGTATCATTGGCAAATATGTTTTCCCATACAGTTGGTTCTGTTTTCATTTTAATGCTGTTTTTTTTAGCCATGCAGAAGCTTTTTATCATGTAGTTATCCAGATCTCCCAACACCACTGGTTGAAGAGACTATTTTTACTTCATTTTATGCTTCTGCTCCCTTTGTTGAATATTAATTGACCATAGAGACTTGGGTTTATTTCTGGGCTCTCTATTCTGTTCCATCGGTCTGTCTGTTCTCATGCCTGTATCAGGCTGTTTCGATTACAGTGGCCTCATAATACAGTTTGATATCAGGTATTGTGATCCCTCCTACTTTGTTCTTCTTTCTCAAAATTGCTGTAGCTATTTGGGTCATTTATTGGTCCATATAGATTTCTGAAATGTTTGTTCTGTATCTGTGAAATATGCCATTGGTACTTTAATTGAGATTGCATTGAATCTATAGACTGCTTTGGGTAGTATAGATCTTTTGATGATGTTAATTCTTCTAATCCATGAACATGGTACATGCTTCCATTTGTTTCTGTCTTTCTTTCTTCAGTATTGTGTAGTTTTCTGAGTACAAGTCTTTTACCTCCTTGGTTAGGTTTATGCCTATGTACTTGATTTTTCTTGTTGCTATATCAAATGGGATTTTTTTTTCCTGATTTCTGTTTCTGATATTTCATTGCTGGTGAACAAAAATGCCTTTGATTTCTGAATATCAACTTTGTATCCCATTGCTTTGCCAAATTCATTTATTAGGTCAAGTAGTTTTTTGGTGGAGTCTGTACTACTATGTACACTGTCATGTCATCTGCAAACAATGACAGTTTTTCTTCCTTCTTTCCAATTTGAATGTTTTCTTGTCTGATTGCTGTGGCTAGGACTTCTGGTACTAGGTTGAATAGAAGTGGTGAAAGCAGACATCCTTGTCTTGTTCCTTATCTTAGTGGGAAAGCTTTTAGTTTTTGCCCATTGAGTATGATGTTGGCTGTAGGTCTCTCATATATGGCCTTTATTTTGTTGAGGAATGCTCCCTCTAGTCCCACATTGCTGAGTGTCTTAATCATAAATGGGTGCTGCACCTTATCAAATGCTTTTGCTGCATCTATTGCTATGATTTTTTTTGTGTGATTTTTGTCTTTCCTTTTGTTTATGTGATATATTGCATTTATTGATTTGTGAATATTGTACCATCCTTGCAACCCTGGGATGAATCCCACTTATCATGGTGTATGATCTTTTTAATGTATTGCTGGATGTGGTTTGTCCATATTTTGTTGAGGATTTTAGCATCTGTGTTCATCAGTGATGTTTGCCTATAGTTTTCTTTCTTTCTTGTGTCTTTATCTGGTTTTGGGATTAGGATGATGCTGACTTCATAAAAAGAATTTGGGAGTCTTCTGTCTTATTGGATTTTTTTGGAATAGTCTGTGAAGTGTAGGGTTAGCTCTTCCTTAAAAGTTTTGTAAAATTCTCCTGTGAAACTGTCTAGTATAGGGCTTTTGTGTGTCAGGAGTTTTTTTATTACTGCTTCAATTTCATCAGCTGTTATTGGTCTGTTCAGGCTTTCTGCTTCTTCATTGAGTTTTGGAAGATTATATTTTTCTAGAAACTTGTCCATCTCACCTAGGTTTTCAGCTTTTTTGGCATATAGTTCTTAATAGTAATTTCTTACAATGCTTTGCATTTCTGTGGTGTCAGTTGTAATCTCTCCTCTTTCATTTCTGATTGTGTTTATTTGGGTCCTCTCTCTTTTTTTCTTGATGAGCCTGCCTAAAGGCCTGTCAATTTTGTTAATCTTTTCAAAGAACCAGCTCCTGGATTTCTTGATCCTTAGAATTGTGCTTTTAGTCTCTGTGTCATTTAATTTTGCTTTGATCTCGGTTATTTCCTTCCTTCTGCTTGCTCTGGGCTGTCTTGGTTGTTGTTCCTCCAGTTCTTATAGATGTAGGCTTAGGTTGTTTATTTGAAATGTTTATGTCTTTTTTACGTAGGCCTGTATCGCTAGGAACTTCCCTCTCAGGACTGCCTTTGCTGTGTCCCATAAGTTTTGGACTGTTGTGAGTTCATTTTCATTTGTTTCCAGAAACTTTTTGATTTCTTCCTTGATCTCATTCTTAACCCATTCATTGTCTAATAGCATGCTATTCAATCTCTATGAACTTGAGTGTTTTTGAGTTTTTTTCCTTAAGGTTGGTTTCTAGTTTCAGTCCTTTGTGGTCGGAGAAAATGCTTGATATGATTTCAATTTTCTTGATTTTGTTGAGGCTTGTTTTGTGTCCTATCATGTGGTCTGTCTTTGAAAATGTACCATGTGCATTTCAAAAGAATGTGTACTTTGGTTCTTTGGGATGAAAGGTTCTGTAAATATCAGTTAAGTTCATTTGATCTAGGATATTGCTCAATGCCACAATATCTTTGTTGATATTTTGTTTGGAAGATATATCCATTTTTGACAGTGGGGTGTTAAAATCCCCTATTATAATTGTGTTGCTGTCAATATCTTTCTTGAAGTCCTCCAAGATTTTCCTTATGTATTTGGGTGCTCCTATGTTGGGTTCATATACATTTACAATGTTTATGCCTTCTTGATGGATTCTTCCCTTGAGTATTATGAAGTGTCCTGGATCTCTTTTTATGGCCCTTATTTTGAAGTCTATTTTGTATAATCTGAGTATTGCTACCCTGGCTTTTTTTTCCCTATCCATTTGGTTGGAATATTTTTTTCCAACCCTTCACTTTGAGTCTGTGTAGGTCTTTTGTCCTGAGGTGGGTCTCTTATAGGCAGCATATGTGTGGGTCATGCTTTCTTTTCCATTCAGCTATTCTGTTTCTTTTGATTAGAGCATTTAATCCATTTACATTTAAGGTTATTATTGATAGGTACTTACTCATTTTTCCCCTTTGTACTTGCGCTCCTCCCTTTCTCACTCTTTTCCTTCCTCTTCTTATAGTAGCCCCTTTGACATATCTTGCAGAGCTGGTTTGGAGGAGGTGTGTTCTTTGAGGCTACTTTTGTCTGGGAAACTCCTTATTTCACCTTCCATTTTAATCAAGAGCCTCGCTGGCTATAGTAATCTTGGTTGCAGGCCTTTGTTTTTCATTACTTGGACTATCTCTTGACATTCCCCTCTGGATTGGAGTGTTTCTGTTGAGAAGTCAGCTGCTAGCCTTATTAGAACCCCTTTGTATGTTACTTCTTGTTTCTCCCTTGTTGCTTTTAAGATTCTCTGTCTTCAATACTTGGCATTTTAATTATGATGTGTCTGGGAGTTGGCCTCTTTGGGTTCATCTTGCTCAGGATCCTCTGCGCTTCCTGAACTTACATGGTTTTTTTTTTTCCCTCTCTAGGTTCGGAAAGTTTTCTGTCATTATTTTTTCAAACAGGGTTTCTTTCCCTTGTTCCCTTTCTTCTTCTTCTTGTATTCCTATGATTCGAATGTTGTTGCATTTTGTGTTATCATGGAGTTCCCTTAAGCTATCTTCATATTTTTTTAGTCATCCATGCAGCTGCTCTACCTGGGTGTTTCTTTCCACCTTGTCTTTCAGCTCACTAATTCGGTCCTTTGCTTCATCCAGTCAGCTTGTAACTCATTCTAGTGTGTTTTTAATTTCAGAAATTTTCTTTTTCATTTCTTCCTTTTTTTGTTTATAGTTTTTATTTTCTTTTTCATATGGTTGTATTTCTCACTCAGTTCCTTGTCATTGTCTGCAAGTTCCTTGAGCACTCTTATAACCATTATTTTGAATTCTGTATCTGATGGCTTGCTTACCTCCATTTCATTTAGCTCTTTTAGTGGGGGGTCTTCCATTCCTTTTGATTGCAGGTTCTTTTTTTGTCTCCCCATTTTAGGTGACTCTTTTTGTTTGTTTCTGTGCTTCCTGATGTTCTGCTTTGCTAGCTGTCTTTGTAGAGTGGACTTCTGTGGTAGGAATTCTGTGGGATTCAGTGGTGTGGTCTCTTTGATCTCCTTGTCTGGATGCTCCAGGGTTGCCCTTTCATTTGTTTGTGTGGGCTCTCTTGTTGTACTTGGGTTTTTACCTTTTGGTGGTTCCTTTGTTGGTGGATTTTGTCCTCCAGCGGGTATACTGATGTTCACAGCTCCCACCTAATCTTGTATGTGATCAGTGGCAGGGGGTAGGCAAAATGGATTAAGACAGCGTGAGAGTATTCTATGGGATTTAAAGTACCAGCAAATGCAGAAGAGATAGGAGATCTTTTGGATAAGTATAGTGTTAACAGTGATATTTCACGCAACTAGCCACTTTTTATAAAAGGTGAAAAAGGGGTAAGACTCTTGTTAGAGAGGAGGAGGATTGTGAGCTGAATCCAGAAAACAGAGTGCTTGTGCAAGGTTAGATAATGAGATATAGTGAGAGTAAAGGATAGAAAGTAGGCGTAGTGTGCAAGAGAATAGAATTAACCGTAACAATAATAAAGGTAAAGCTCAAGAAGACAGTGACATGGGCTAAGATCCAGGAGGGGTGCTGTGTAGTATTTACAACAATATGGAACAATAATTATTTACAGTAGTACTGGAACAACATTGATATGTCAGAATTTATATGATCTGAATAACAAGAATAGGAAGTACTCGACCTAGGGTCATGTGCTATTGGAACTCAAGTGAAGTGAAAGAAGGAAAATTAAAATACAATATGAAAGAATCGGAAAAACCAGTCAACCAATGCAATTAAATAAATTAAACAGAAAGAAGAGAAAAAATACTAATGAAATAAAAAGTAAAAATAATAAAAATACAAATAATAATATGCAAGTTCTATGGGGTAGCAAGGTGAAATTTGTCTCAGTTTCTCTGATGTTGTGGTTGGCCTTGTGCTCCCTTTGGATCTGTCTCTGGACCTTTCACAGCTCCAGGTGTTATTGTCTCGCTTGGGAAATAAAGGGGGGCAGGTGGGGAGAAGAAGAAAAGCCTCCTGCAGACTTTAAACCTGCCAAGGGAGTTCTGCTGGTCTTCCCGGATGCTGCAGGCTGAGGGGGCTGGGCTTCGCTTTTCTCCCTTCCTCTGGTTTTGCAAGGATGGGGCCAGGTCTGGGCAACAATATTCACAGTTGCCCAGTGTCCAGCCCTGGTCCTCCATATGTTGCCAGGCCCCCACTGTCCATCTGAGCCAGGCCAATGCCTTTAAGCCCCCAGTTGAGCTGCCTGTGATGTGCACTAATTAGGGAAAACTCACACACCACCTTCTCTCTCTTTGCTGGCCGAGGTGCTAGGTACTCTCAAAGTCTCTTCAGGGTGGTTCAGCTCCCAAACTGAGTTAAGTCTTTCTGGGGACTGCTAACTCCCTGAGCCCTGCTGGCCCCCTCAGCCAGCCAGCCAGCCACTGTGCAAGAGTTCCTTAAGCAGCGACTGAGAGCCTTTTTTTTTGAGTAAAATCCTCTTGTTTAAGCCCACTGTTCTTAACAAGTGCCTGGCTTTTCACACAGCCCAACTTTCTAACCAGACCAGAGAATATCTGGGTCAGGGCCCAGATCCATCACAGCCCAGCTCTTCTCCCTTCTCCAGGTATCGCCCAGCTCCCCAATTTCTCTGGTAATGACCCAGTGGAGTCCACAGTCCCAGCAGGTGAACACCACCCCTGTGCTTCTCCCACTTGTCTTTTTTCACCCCAGGGACCTCAAGGATCCAGGTATATCCTGCTGCTGCTCTGTGCTCTGTCCTCCCTGCCTGGGTAGGGGAGGGAGCTGCTGATCTGGCTCTCCTCCAAGGATCCTGCTGCAGGCACTGGGCTCGGGGCTGCAGCAGCTCTGGTCCCGGTGCTGGTCCCAGGGGCCTTACTGTCCAGGCGCAATCTCCTTACTGTCTGTTTTTCAATGTCCTCTAAAATTTTGGCCTTCATACTTCATATAAGTGGGGATTCCATTGGCTGTACACTCCGTTCCTCAGAAAATCTGCTAGGTGTTCCAGCGGAACGCAGGGGGAAGTGGGCTCTGCTCCCACCTACCTTGCCACCATCTTCCCCTAATGTTTCTTGCATGTACTGTGCTAAGCGCTCCCTCAGTTAGTCCTCATTACAACCCCAAGAGATTTACCAAGAGAGGAACCAGACTTGGTCTCTCAACTCTACTTCAAAAAATTTCAAGCATACAAGACAATTGCAAATATTACAATGTAATATCCATGTGTCTTTCATGTGAATTCACCATCTGTCAATATTTGCTGCATTTGGTGTGTGTCAAGTACCTGCCTGCATGTCACACAAACACAACACCTGCTTTTCTTCTGAACTATTTGAGAGGAAGTTACAGACGTTGGGGTACTCACCCTACATTGTGTTTAGTTGCCATGGCTCTTAGTCTCCTTTAGTCTAGAACAATCCTTTTTTTAAATATGTTGACATTTTTTTGGAGTACTATAGATGTCTTTCAGAATTCCGCCATCTGGAATTATTCATAATTTGAGTCGATTCAAATATTTTTGGAATAATAGTAGGTAGATGGATGGATGTTATGTCCTCCCTGTTGCATGTCATCAAGAGGCACATAATGTCAGTTGTCCCCCACACTGGTGAAACGAAGTTCGATCACTTGGTTCAGATGGTACCCCCAAACCTCTCCATTATAAAGGCAGCGTTCCCCTGAAGCTTAGAGAGTTGAAGCTCCCCTCAAAGCTCAAAATGCTGGGGTCAGGGTTAAATCTCAGATCTGCGAGGTCTCGTAGGCTGTGCTCCTAATGACTTCATCACACCACCCATCCCATGCCATCACTCTCAAACATGTTTGTTTTATTTATTTTTTAAAGGGGGAGAAAGGGACAAATGATTATTATCTAAAAATTTGATTACAACAGATTTTGTTGGCATTAAACTTAGAGGTATTTTAAGTCTGAATATGGATATAAACCAAAAACCAGAAACTACATTTGACAGACATGAGAAGTGTTCCAGTAATTACAGATTGGAAGGCAGAAAGCAATTTAGAATATGAAACCGGAAAAGACACCAGCGTTCGGTCTGCCTGTCACTACCAAACCCAATAAGCAATGACAGCGATTGAATCTTTATGGGCTCTTTATTCCGATGGCCGGTGATCTGCAAAGAGGGCCAGTTCACACCCAGGAGAACTGTCTTGTCTTTTCTTTCCAGGCCGATGTTTTTATAGCAGGAAATAAACAAAGTGCGATGAGGACTTTGAGATTGAGATTCAGGGAGGATTAGGTAAAAGAAGCTGCAACATTCCTGTCCTGGGCTGTTAGCCGCTGGACAAGGGGGCGGGTGGTTGTCTGTTTCTCCCCGGATCGCAATGGCCTGGGTACCTCCATGTGTCCCCAGGCAGTCATCTCCTATCAGTGCCCCAGGAGGTCAGCTGTTTTCCCAGGAGCCAGGATGGGCCTCATCTATAGGTTCTGAAACAAAAGCTTTAACATACACATAACTTACTAGGCTTATAACTATTTAACTTAAACTAAAATTTTCCAGCTCCTAAGTCCCCTATCAGTAACTTCATCACACTGCTCATCCATGCCATCACTCTCAAACATGTTCGTTTTATTTATTTTTAAAGGGGGAAAGAGGACCAAATTATTATTATTTAAAAATTTGATTACAACAGATTTTGTTGGCATTAAACTTAGAGGTATTTTAAGTTTGAATATGGATATAAATAAAAACCCAGAAACTACATTTGGTAAAAACATGAGAAGTGTTCCAGTAATTACAGATTCGAAGGCAGAAAGCAATTTAGAGAAATAGACAAACCCCATCTTCACAACGATTGTGTCACACATTTAAATGTCAGTAGTGCATTAGTAAACTGTTCACATTTAGGATCTTCACCTTGAGATTCAACAGCTATTTCTTGAAAACTTTCTGTACTCTGTGCAAATAAATTGGTCTTCCACATGCCTTAGCACACACTTAAAATATTTCCATTGTGTATATACAAAACACCTACGATTTGGGCGAGGCAAAATCTGTACTTTCATAGCCAAACTATAACGGACCTCTCAAATATGAACAATAAACACACAGCACATGGTATATAGTACTTACAAAATAAAATATAATATGAACTGTAATTTTAAAAACTCATCTTTTGCACTTGTAGTTTGCAACAAGGAAAATTTCCATTTCTGTACTAATATTCAAGAGTCCAGAAGTTTGGGGAAAAATATCTTTTACATACATACTGAAATCCAAGATCTAAGTTTGAACTTTTAGGCAAGTTTTTAAGTATATAGCTATCAATTCGCTATATGGGTTGGTATTTTCATTACCGCTCCCCATCCAGTGACTAGATGGCTTTGGAAGAACACCAGGAGGATGTGGATCACGAAACTGCCTCAGCATAATTTTCCTTTTGGCTCACTTCAGTTAGAAATGCTGATTTATTCAAATGCTTAAAAAAAATCTTCTCAGTATTTTTAAAAGGCTATTTTTCCACCCTGCTTCTGAATTCTGTCAGACGAAACGGAATTCTGCCAAAAGTTATTTTCATTTCTTTTTGCCGCAGTGATCTTGGTTAGCGGTAAGTTACATCTGCTTTGTTTATCTTTGGTTGTTCACATGAATGCACGCTAGGAACAACCTGCCCCTGGGGGATGTGATTTTCTCCGATTTTCCTCTTCTCCAAGCGAGGGCTGGCAAGGCGCCACGGGAGGCAGGAGACCGGGAAGAACGCTAAGTTCCTCGGATCCGGGTGCGCTGGCAGGACCCGAGGCTTAGGGGTGGCCTGGTGCGACTTCCAGCGCAGCGCCGCGCTGCGCCGGGTGAGCCCCTCCCGCTCTCCGGGCCCCGCCGGTGATGCTCCAGGTGCGGGCGGAAGCGGCTGGGCAGCTGCCCCCCGGGCTGGCCCGCACTTTCTTCTTTTGCCGCTTCTTTGGGGGAGGCCCGAGGGGTGTCCCGCGCCGGGGCAAGGATGCTGTTGGGCAGAGGTGCCGGGGCGCCAGTCTGAGCGGTAAGGCACGGACTGTTCCCTTGGAGGTGAGGGAGGAAGAGGGCGGGGGCATTGGCCGGGGGTCCGAAATCGGGGCCTGGGGGGCGGGGAAGCGGGAGCCCAGGGCACCAGCGGGAGGGCCCCGAAATAACCGCGAGGGGAAAAGCCCGGGGGCGCAAGGCGGCAGCCCGGGGACAAGAGGCTCCTGCTGCGGGACAAAGACGACGGCCCAGCGCTGGGAGGAAAGTGGCTCCGCAGCAGGAGGAGCAAGTAGAGCCGGCGATGCGGGCCCCGCTCAGGGAGCCTGAGTGAGCGCGGGCTGTGCGTGTCCGTTTGGTCCCTGCGTAACCCAACGCATGCGCAGTTGTGTTACACATTCGTGTTGCTTTTATTGTTGCCCCCTAACGAGTAAGTCTTGGTACATGCTGCTATTTCTTTGCGATAGCTTCCCCGAAGCGGAATAATTGCAAAGAGGATGTGCATTCCTTAAAGGCTTTTGATACCAGAAGGGTGCGCCATTTTGTGCACCCGTTAGCAGAGGGCAAGCGTGCGAATCTCTGCCAGGCCTTTCAGCTTTGAAGCATTTCGCCCTTGTGACATGTCGGACAGCTGAAGAAGTTGAACTCGTATGTTTATTGGTTTGCATGTTGTGAAGACCGGTTTTACAGGTCTCGTTTCTGTAACTATAGACGGTGTTTTCAGCTGCTTCTAACAAGAAGAAAACAAATCAAAGCAGTGCCATTTCCTGGGAAGAAGTTTACATCAGCTCCACAAGTCTTTTGGAGAAAGTCGTTTTCAGCCAAGTTAGGAGCAGTTTCCTTTACATTAGTTAACTTGGTAGCTCCAGAGCCTGAATGCTCACTGGCGAAAGCAAACTGTTGCTTAGAGAGCGTTTGGTGCTGGGAGGGAAGGGATGCGGGTTGGTAGACCGCGGGGATTTGGCTCCTTAGTCAAGGATTACATACCAAAGCAAAAAGTTGGCCCTCTTCCCCGGTGCTCTGGAGCACGGTGGGGGAAATGTGCTGTTACCCTGGTGAAGATTGTTGCTCGGCCTCTACCCGGTCTTCAACTGAGTTGCTGCAGGTGAACGGGCTTTAGACCCTATCAACTACCCCCCAACACACACTGAAAATTACAGGGACTGCTCATAAGCCCTGTGCCTTCTTTTTAGGATGTTCCAGAACCTGCTAACAGCACCTTCTCCACCCCAACTAGTTACTAGTAATCACAGAGGTGAATGGAGAATAGGCTCCCTGCCCTGGCCTGGCCCAGCTCCTTGACACTGGGGTTCATGATTAACAAATCAGGACCCACCCAATGAGGTGGCCTCCAGGGCCTGGTCCCCAGAGGCAGTGCCAGCCCTGCACAGTCTTCCTGAATGCCAGTCAGGGGCTGAGGGAGGAGGCGAGGCGGAGGCCACCCTGGACATTGGAGGCTTTGGGGGTCACAGGTGAGAGGACCGGGGTGGAGAGACTGCTCTGGGTGTGGCCCGCAGCCCCAGGCCCTCCTGGCTCTCAGGGCAGGGCCGGTTTTGGTGTTTGGCTCTTATGGCACCTCAGCAGCCTAAAAAGATGCAGTCAAGGGGGAGGGAGCCTTTGCTGAGACCTACGCCTGGGAACACAGGGTTCCTGCAATGTATGGGCCCTGGCAGAGGGACCAAAGGGTAGGAGACACATGCCCTCCCAGGCTGCTGCACAGGGTCACCCCGAAACACCAAAAAGCTGAGAAGAGACAAGAGAAAAGGACAGAGGGTGGGGGTGGAGGGCACTTTTTATACCAGAGCTTTGTATATGTGGTTCAATCAAATTCTCAAAACAACCTCAGAAGGCAGGTTTTGATTTTATGCTGTTGTGCAGACGAAGAAGCAGAGGCTTAGGGGGGTTAAGTGACATGCTCAAGGTCACACAGCAAGAGAGGAATGGTGCCAGATCACAGGCAGGTCTTTCTGCCCCTGCCCCTTCTCCTGTGGCTGTGGCGGACTTCCTGCCAGGCAGAAGCCCAAAGACAAGCCCTTGAGCAGGGTCTTTGGTTCCTGGGAGGTGGGGGAGATGGGGGTTCTCACATGGCTTCCTCTGTCTTCCCCAGCAGTGCGGGGACACCTGGGTCTCTCTGGTGGACTTCAGGATTCAGACACGGAAGTCTTCCATGGCTCCTTACTGCATCCGCAAATATCAGGAGAGCGACCGCCAGTGTGTCCTGGACTTGTTCTCCCAGGGCATGGTCGAGCACGTCCCCACCACCTTCCGCCACATCCTGAAGCTGCCGCGAACACTCGTGTCCTTGCTTGGGGTGCCCCTCGCCCTATTCCTGGTCTCTGGGTCCTGGGTCCTGGCCCTCGTGGCTGTCCTCAGCCTCCTTGCTGCCTTGAGGTTCCTTGCCAAATACCACTGGACCGAGTACGTGGTCCACACTTTGCGCACAGACATGTCTGACATCACCAAAACCTACCTCAGTGGGCCTGGCTCCTGCTTCTGGGTCGCTGAGTGTGAGGGGCAGGTGGTGGGCACAGTGGGAGCTCTGCCCGTGGAGGAGCCCACCCTGCAGAAGAAGCAGCTGGAGCTGTTTCACTTAAGTGTGTCCTTGGAGCACCGGGGCCAGGGGATGGCGAAAGCCCTGGTCAGGACTCTCCTCCAGTTTGCGCGGGACCAGGGCTACAGCGAGGTTGTGCTCAGCACCAGCATGCTGCAGTACTCGGCCATAGCCCTGTACGAGAGCCTGGGCTTCCAGAGGACCAGCCAGTACTTTTACTCCAGGTGTGGCAGGCTACTCGCTCTCTCCATATTTCGTTTTACCTACCGGCTCCCTTCTGCTCAGGTCTCTCAGGCACCATAGCAGAAAGGGGACCTGTCATCTGTTTCTGGTGCATCCGTCAGGACAGGATGGGCTTTGCAGCAGTAACAAGCTAACCCTGAGTTCTCACTGTAACAGTAAAAGCTTTTGTTTGTAAACATCAAAGCCCCCGGGGGGCGGGTGGTGCTGGTTCTGCTCCTTTGCATCTTTTTGGGTCATCACTGTTGCATTTATCTAGTGACACAAATCTTGCATAAAATCAATCACAAAAGCAGAATAAACATTTACTCGGTTTGTGAGTGTGTGGGTCAGCCGTGTAGCCTGCACTGGGCCGGGCAGCTCTTTTGGTTTGGCCTTGTTCACCCGTGCTGCCCTCGTGGGTGGTGGTGTTGGCTGCAGGACCTTGACCAAGCTTTCTCATGTTCCAGCGGGGTCATTCAGACATGGTTCCAGGGTAATTGCAGATGAGCCAAAGTAAAGCAGAAACAAGCAAATGCTTCCTGAAAGAAACCTTTGCAGGTCTCACATCTGCTAACATCCCAGGCTCGGCAGGAGGAAAGGTACCTGAGTCTTCAGTGAGAGCAGCTGCGGAGCCCCGTGGCAGAGGGACTTGGAGAGGAGTGTGGGCTGACCCCGGGTGAGAAGGGCTGGGGCCAGTGATGCCCTCCATCTGCCTGGCCCCAGCTGCTCTGCTGGAGGGGAAGAAGGCAGCCAGCCACAGAGTGTGAGATGTGGACTCCTGGGCTAGACCTGGAATTCCTGAGAGCCACATCCCACTGGCTGGGACCCTGTCCCATGGCCCCCACAGGTCTGAAGGGAGGCTGGGAAATTCATGTCCTGGAAGAGAAAGGGCAAGTCTCCCAGATCTGCCACCCTGGGACCCCACCACTGTCCCCAAATGCTCAGACCTTTTCACAGATGTCTCAGGCCAAAGTGCCTCATCCCCTTAAGCCTCTGACAACTGTGAGGCGGAGCCGGGCCCCAGGACTTGTGCGGGCAGCTGCAAGCACCCTTCCCAGCCTGCTCACCACCCTGCTCAGCGTGGGTGTCCCACACGTGTTCTGGAGCCTCTCACCGGGTCCCCCCACCCAGAGGCTACTTTCAGGAGCTGGAAATCCAGGTGCCTTCTCAGGTGGATCTTGAGACACACAGCAGTGTCTGTGCCTCCTGTGCTGTGCTGCGTCCCCTGCTGGGAGCTTAGGTCTTCCGCAGGGTCAGCCAGGCCACAAACCTGGCCTCATCCTGCCCCCTTGTGTTGGACTCAGCGCAGTACATCTAAGTGGAGCCCTCCTACCAAGTCTGCAGGGCCGCTCCAGCATTCCTCTCTCTCTCACCGAAAGCGGAGAGCCTCAGCTTTATCCCTCCATTTCAGCCTCTGGTCTCCCGGGCCTTGGAGTCGCCCCACAGGCCCCTCTGCCAGCCCATCTTCCTCCTCCAGGCCTGCGCCTTGCACCTCCCATGTGCTTCTCAGAGAACTTGACCATGGAAACCACTTGTTTAACTGTGCCCCTACTTCTGGGCTTTAAAGCAAACTTCTGGGCCCTTAGTTGTGTTCCAGCTTGGAATTTAATGGCGGGGCCTAGGGTCCATCTGCCTGAGGGGCAGGATGAGGCAGGGACCTGCTTCTGTCAGCTCTCCGGGGTCCCTTGAGTGGCCCCAACTGGAGGGGTCCCACCTGGGCACCACTGGTCCTGGAGACGAGGGAGTCCCCAGTGAACCTGAGGCTTTGAAAGGTCTTTAAAGTAGCAGTTAAGTGGCTGTGGGGATTCCAGACAGTCGTGGTCCATGACCTCCAGGGGCTCCGGGGCCGGAGGGGGCTGGGAGAACAAGGAGGGCAGGGGCAGATGTGTTGCCCTAAGTGGGGATGAGAAACTGCTGGCCACACGGTAGGACACCAAAAGGGCACCTAACCGCCTCTCTGGGGAGGGCTTGGCAGAAGGGTCAGGGCTTCTGAAACCCAGACTCGGAGCAAGCATGCTCATCACCTGCTCTGGACCAGGGCACTGGCTGCGCAGCCACCCTGAGCTGCTTTCACTGAGCGGAAGCTCTCTTCCTGTGTGCGCCCCGGCCCATGCTGTCCCCTCTGTTTGGAACATTCTCCTTCCGCCTGTCATCCATGCACCATGTATGTCTGCTCAATTTCTACACTTCTCGGCTGAGTGGCAGGATAATTGGGTTTGGATAATTCCTGAACCTCAATGGTGCATGGTGAATGTACTAAATGCCACTGAATTGTAGACTTTAAAATAATTCATGTGAAATTCAACTCTAAAAAATACAAATTTTATTTTATTTTTAAATATATTTTATTGATTATACTATTACAGTTGTCCCATTTCTCCCCCATCATTCCCCTCCACCCTGCACACCCCCTCCCACCCACATTCCCCCCCTTTAGTTCATGTCCATGTGTCATAAGTTCTTTAGCTTCTACATTTCCCACACTATTCTTGCCTTCCCCCTGTCTATTTTCTACCCACCATCTATGCTACTTATTCTCTGTACCTTTTCCCCCTCTCTCCTCCTCCCACTCCCCTGTTGCAAACCCTCCATGTGATCTCCATTTCTGTGTTTCTGTTCCTGTTCTAGAGGTTTGCTTAGTTTGCTTTTGTTTTAGGTGTGGTTGTTAATATCGGTGAGTTTGCTGTCCTTTTACTGTCCTGTTTTTTATCTTCTTTTTCTTATGTAAGTCCCTTTAACATTTCATATAATAAGTGATTGGTGATGATGGACTCCTTTAACTTGACCTTATCTGAGAAGTGCTTTATCTTCCCTTCCATTCTAAATGACAGCTTTGCTGGATAGAGCAATCTTGGATGTAGGTCCTTGCCTTTCATGACTTGGAATACTTCTTTCTAGCCCCTTCTTGCCTGGAAGGTCTCTTTTGAGAAATCAGCTAACAGTCTGATGGGAACTCCTTTGTAGGTGACTGTCCCCTTATCCCTTGCTGCTTCTAGAATTCTCTCCTTCATTTTAATCTTGGCTAATGTAATTATGATGTGTCTTGGTGTGTCCCTCCTTGGGTCCAACTTCTTTGGGACTCTCTGAGCTTCCTGGACTTCCTGGAAGTCTATTTCCTTTGCCAGATTGGGGAAGTTCTCCTTTATTATTTGTTCAAATACGTTTTCCACTTGTTGCTCTTCCTCTTCCCCTTCTGGTACCCCTATAATTAGGATGTTGGGACGTTTAAAGATGTCCTGGAGGTTCCTAAGCCTCTCCTCATTGTTTTTGAATTCTTGTTTCTTCCTTGTTTTCTGTTTGGTTGTTTCTTTCTTCCTTCTGGTCCAGCCCCAGTTTTCCTCCCATCACTATTGGTTCTCTGTGCATTTTCCTTCATTTCACTTATTGTAGCCTTCATTTGTTCATCTAATTTGCGACCAAAATCAACCAGTTCTGTGAGCATCCTGATCACCAGAGCTTTGAGCTGTGCATCTGATAGGTTGGCTCTCTTTTCATCACTTAGTTGTATTTTTTCTGGAGCTTTGTGCTGTTCTTTCATTTGGGCAATTTTTTTTTCCTTAATGCACCTGTTACGAAGTGAGGGGCGGAGCCTTAGGTGTTTCCCCAGGGCGGGGTAGCCTAGTCGCTGGGTTGTGATGCTGAATGTGGGGGCGGGGTCCAAGAGGGAATAATGGCGCTTCCTCTGCTCTCTCTTGGATTCCAGTCCCTTCCTCTGCTTCCCCTTTGCCTGGATTATCTGTGCGTGAATGTGGGACTGCCTGGTCAGCCAGCCGCCTTGTGCGGCCTCGCTGGGTCTGCCCATTGCCACCCCGTTCCTGGGGTCCACTAGCCACCGCTTGCACGCCTGGGATCTGCCAGCTGCTGCTGCCTGTGTGCCCAGGTCTGCTAACCTCCACTTTTTCCTGCCGCGACTCTGCCTCTCTTACCGGTCTGGATGAATGGTTGTTGGACATCCATACAGTTCAATTTTCTATTTGTTCTGGTTGTTTTCTTGTTTCTCAATCTTTGTTGTTCTTAATTTTGGTTGTGCGAGGAGGCACAGTGTTTCTACCTACGCCTCCATCTTGGCCGGAAGTAAAAAATAAAAAAATTTAGATGGCTGTAAATGTCAAAGAACACACAAAAGACTAAAAAGAGCAAGGTGTTGACAGTTTTTGACTGGGAGAGGTGCCGCTGCGCTGAGTCCGCCCTTCCCAAGCAAAGTGTGGAGGGGAGCACCGTGTTCAACCCAAGGCCACCCATAGGAGAGGCCTGGGGCACCTGTGTCCCTCTGTGGTCAGAGCAAAAGCACCGACCCTGAGGAGTCTGAAAGTCATAGTGGGCACCTGTGGGCCTGGAACTTTGTCAGAGGTAGGATGTCACTGGTGTGTGCCTGTGTGTACGTGTCTGTGGGTGTGTGTGTGTGTTGGCAGGGGTGCTTCTGAATGGGGCTGTGGGCTGTGGGTCCTGCTGGCCCGTGAGGTGCAGACAGAGGTGAGGCAGGGCGTCTGGGGAGCCCCACAGTACAGGTCTGTGATTTGCACAGGGACCCACTAGGGCAGGTGTGAGAGACTGAGTTCTCCAGGAAGCAGGGAGGGCATGAGCCGCGGCAATTTCCCAGGGCGGGACTTGCAGCCGTCAGGAAGAAAGCCCAGAATGCTGACTCCAAACTTCCCTTTACCTTTCTTTAGCTGATAAGTAATTTGCTCAGTCTGAAGGTTGAGGATTTACTCTGAACTTGGTTAAAATGTAAAGACATTAAGGTTTCCTTTTATACAACAGTGTATTGTTTAAACTAGACTTAGTTTTTGTTTTCCGCCTGTGCTCACGTCCGTACTGGGTTCATCCAGGCAGGGCTGCCAGCTGTGCTCTCCCGGTCCACCTGCCTGCTCTGCTTCTCTTCATCCCCTCTTTCGCCGTGTGTTCTTTTTATATACGTAAAATTTATCATTTTAACAACTTTTAAATGTATAGATTAGTAGCATTAACTGCATTGACAATGTTGTCTACGTGTCACCACTATCTCCATCCAGAACTTTTCAATACCCAAAACACAAACTGTGTCTGTGAAGCAGTAGCTGCCCCTTCCTCCCTCCTCCCAGCCCCGGGAGCCACTCTTCCATTTTCTGTCCCTAGGGATTCGTCTGTCCTAGGTCTCTTACTTCAGTGGGATCGTATGCTGTTTGTCCTCTTGTGACGGGCTTCTTTCATGTAGCATAACGTTTCCAGGGATCATCCGTGTTGTAGCAGGTGCCAGAATTTCGTTAACGTTTGGAGGTTCAGTAGTGTTCTGCCGTACGTGCACACCACACTTTGTTCAGTAATTCGTCTGCTGACGCACATTTAGTTTCCATATTTTGACAAGAGTTAACATATTTTGCTGTGTATAATGCACACTTTTTTTGCCAAATTTTTGAGGGAAGAATAAGCCGGTGGTAGTCCTGGGCGTGCAGTCACTCCAGGCACACAGGTGGCCAAGTGGGGCACACAAGCAGTGGACCGTGGACACAGATTGGCGCAAGGATAGACCAGGCAAAAATGGGCAGCAAGACAGACTGCACGACGCAGGGCCCCAGCGCCGGGAAGTGAAGCCTAAAAGCACCCATTGAAAATACTTGTAGGGACTGACGTGCTGGGAGAGAGTCCCAGCCTCACAGGAGAGTTCGCTGGGGAGACCCACAGGGTCCTGGAGCGTGCACAGGCCCACTCACCCGGGAATCAGCACTAGAGGGGTCCAGTTTGCTTGGGGGAGGCAGTGGAAGTGACTGAAATCTGGCAGAGAGTGGAGCAAGCGCCATTGTTCCCTCTCGGACCCTGCCCCCACATCCAGCATCACAACCCAGCCACTGGGCTGCCCCACCTTGGGGAACACCTAAGGCTCCACCCCTCATAAGTAACAGCTGCAACCAGACAAAAACAAAAACACAAAAACAAAACAAAACAAAAAAAAACAAGGATGGCTCAAAAGGGAGAACAGACCGGGGCCCTGGAGCTAATTCATCTGAGTGACCAGGAGGTGATCAACCTATCAGATGCAGAGCTCATAGCACTGGTAGCCAACCTATCAGAAGTACAGTTCAAAGCTCTGGTGATTAGGAAGCTCACAGAATTGGTTGATTTTGGTGGCAAATTAGAGGAACAAATGGAGGTTACAATAAATGAAATGAAAAATGCACAGGGAACCAATAGAGATGGGAGGAAAACTGGGACTCAAATCAATGGAGTGGAGCAGAAGGAAGAAAGAAACAGCCAAACAGAAAAGAATGAAGAAACAAGAATTCAAAAAAATGAGGAGAGGCTTAGGAACCTCCAGGACATCTTTAAATGACCCAACATCCGAATTATAGGGGTACCAGAAGGGGAAGGGGAAGAGCAACAAGTGGAAAACGTATTTGAACAAATAATAAAGGAGAACTTCCCCAATCTGGCAAAGGAAATAGTCTTCCAGGAAGTCCAGGAAGCTCAGAGAGTCCCAAAGAAGTTAGATCCAAGGAGGAACACACCAAGGCATATCAGAATTACATTACCTAAGGTTAAAATGAAGGAGAGAATTCTAGAAGCAGCAAGGGATAAAGGCACAGTCACCTACAAAGGAGTTCCCATCAGACTGTTAGCTGATTTCTCAAAAGAGACCTTCCAGGCAAGAAGGGGCTGGAAAGAAGTATTCCAAGTCATGAAAGGCAAGGACCTACATCCAAGATTGCTCTATCCAGCAAAGCTGTCATTTAGAATGGAAGGGAAGATGAAGCGCTTCTCAGATAAGGTCAAGTTAAAGGAGTTCATCATCACCAAGCCCTTATTATATGAAATGTTAAAGGGACTTATCTAAGAAAAAGAAGATAAAAAATAGGACAGTAGAAAGACAGCAAACTCAGATATTAACAACCACACCTAAAACAAAAGCAAACTAAGCAAACCACTAGACCAGGAGCAGGAACACAGAAATGGAGATCACATGGAGGGTTTGCAACAGGAGTGGGAGGAGGAGAGAGGGGAAAAGGTACAGAGAATAAATAGCATAGATGGTGGGTAGAAAATAGACAGAGAAGGGCAAGAATAGTGTGGGAAATGTAGAAGCTAAAGAACTTATGACACATGGGCATGAACTAAAGGGGGGAATGTGGGTGGGAGGGGGTGTGCAGGGTGGAGGGGAATGATGGGGGAGAAATGGGACAACTGTAATAGCATAATCAATAAAATATAATTAAAAAAACAAGAAATGTCAGAGATTTTACTGTGTTTTCCTCCAGGAGTTTTATGGTTTTGAGTCTACTATTTAAGTCTTTAATTCATGTTGAGTTTTTTCTTGTATATGATGTAAGAAGGTGCTCTAGTTGCATTTTCTTGCATGTATCTGTCCAGTTTTCCCAATACCACTTATTGTAAGACAGTCTTTACTCCATTGTAAGTCTTGCCTCTTTCATTAAATATTACCTTATTTTCAGACTACAAGATGCACTTTTTTTACCACAAAAATTTCCCCCCTATTTTCCTCCTCTAAAACCTAGGTGCATCTTATGGTGTGGACCCAAGATGCACCTAGATTTTAGAGGAGGAAAATACGAGAACAATTTTGAAGCAAGAAATGTGTTAAAAAAAAGTACGTCTTATAGTCTGAAAAATACGGTATTTGACCAGGTAGGTGTGGGTGTATTTCTGGGCTCTCTATTCTGTTCTATTGACCAATGTCTGTTTTTATGTTACTACCATGCTGTTTTGATTACTATGACCTTGTAGTATAGTTTAATATCAGATAGCAGGATACCTCCAACTTTGTTCTTCTTTCTCAAGATTGCTGTGGCTATTCAAGGTCTAATGTGGTTTCATATGAATTTTTGGATTATTTATTCTAGTTCTGTGAAGAATGTCATTGGTATTATGATAGTGATTGCTTTGAATTTACAGATTGCTTTGGCTAGTGTGGACATTTTAATGTTAATTCTTCCTATCCATGAAAATGGTATATGCTTCAATATCTTCTTCAGTTTCTCCTATCCATGAGCATGGTACATGCTTCTTCATATTTCTTCAATTTCTTCCTTCAGTGTTTTATAATTGTCTGAGTATAGGTCTTTTACTTCCCTGATTAAGTTTATTCCTGGGTGTTTTATATTTTTTGATGCAATTGTAAATGGGATTGTTTTCTGTTTCTCTTTCTGATAGTTCATTATTATTGTTTAAAAATGCAACTGATTTCTGAATATTTATTTTGTATCCTGATACTTTACTGAATTCATTTATCAGTTCTGGTAGTGTTTTGCGGAGTCTCTAGGGTTCTCTCTGTATAGTATCATGTCATCTGCAAATAATGGCAGTCTTGTTTGTCCTTTCCAATCTGAATGCCTTTACTTCTTCTTTCCTGATTGCTGTGGCTAGGATTTCCACATCTTTTAAATTTTAAAACTTCTGTTGACATTTTAAATATTTTAATGTAGGCTTTTAAATTCTGAGAGATATATTCTTTTTTATTTATTTATTTTTATTTATTTATTTTTAAGATTTTATTTATTTTATCTTTAGAGGGGAGGGGAAGGAGAGGAGGAGAGAAACATCAATGTGTGGTTGCCTCCTGTGGGTCCCCTGCTGGGAACTGGCCTGCAACCCAGGCATGTGCCCTGACTGGGAATCGAACCGTGATCCTTTGGTTCACAGGCCCACACTCAATCCACTGAGCAACACCAGCCAGGACTTTTTTTTTATTTTTAATATTTTAATTGTTCTGAGATATAATCTACATATTTCTTAGTATTTGTGGTTTTTCTTTCTTATGAGTTATAATTCTTTTCATTATATTTTATTTATATTTTTATTATGGAAAATATTATATTTTTATTACACATTTTTCCCACAATGTATATGTATTTATATATATGTATTTTACTGTGGAAATATACACTGGAAATAAACAAAAATAAAATTTGGCATTTTAACCATTAAAAAATATTTTAGTTATTTTACTTTTAGAGTGAGGGGAAGGGAAGGAGAGAGGCAGAGAAACATAAATGTGAGAGAGAAACACCAATTGGTTGCTTCTCATACATGCTCCAACCAAGGACTGAACCGATACCCAGGCACCTGCCCTGACTGGGAATCTAACTGGCCACCCTGTGCTTCGTGGGACACACCCAGCCAACTGAGCCACACTGGACAGGGCAGCATTTTAGCCACTTTTTAAAGAAGATTTTTAAAATTTATTATTAGAGAGAGGAAGGGAGGGAGAAGAGAAGGAGAGAAACATCGATGTGTAGCTGCCTCTTGCGTGCCCCCCACAGGGGACCTGGCCTGCAACCCAGGCATGTGCCCTGACTGGGAATCGAACTGGTGACCCTTTAGTTCACAGGCAGGCCCCCAAATCCACTGAGATACACCAGCCAGGGCCATTTTAACCATTTTTAATTGTACAATTTAGTGCCACTAATACATTCACATTGTTGTATGACCATCACCAATATCCATCTCCAGAACATTTTCATCATTCCAAACGGGTACACAGTTTCTGTGTGCCCTGTAATGAATAGCTCCTTGCTCCCTCCTCCTTGAGCCCCTAAGAGCTGCCTCTACCTTCTTCTCTGAATTTGCCTACTCTCGGTACCTCACCTAAATGGAATCACACGGTACTTGTTTTTCTGTTTCTTTTTTGCCTTTCACTCTAAATGACTGTTCCTAAACTTTTATGTCATTGGATTTTTGTTCATTTTGTTTGCTTCTTTAATGAGACATTGGTTTTATAATAGTGATTTTTTGCTTTGTCATGCTGACAGGGCCAGTCCTTACGGGAGGCTGGCCTTTGGCCCTCCGGTTCTGTTTGAACATTAGGGAGGTTGCTGCCCTCGTGCCCTTCAATAGATCCTGCATGCTCTTCAAGGCTGGCTTTCCAAAGGAGTCTCCTGTGTGACTGCAGACAGATGCAAAGTCCTCTTTCATGAGCAGTATTTCTCTAACCTACACAGCAACTGGAAGGTGTCCTCCTGCTGTTACCCCCGTATGGGCCCCGTTGCTGCTGGCGTCCACTTACAGGCAGCCCTATAATACCCGTGGTCTAGGGTGCCAGATAAAATACAAGATGCCCCAATAAGTTTGAATTTCACATAAACAATGGGTATTATTTAGTATAAGTATGTCTGAACTACAGCACGGCACAGACTACACTAAAAAAATTGTTCATCTAAAATTCAAATTCCTGTATCCTATTTGCTATATTTGGCAGCCCTACTGTGGACACTACTCAGAATACCGAACTCAAATCCAGTCTATAGGCTGCCAGCTTTCTCCTAGAAAATCTAGGAGTATGGACTGCACTTTGACCTTTTGCCTTTCCTCAGGCTCTACAGAAAAACACAAGATTGGGTTAATCTATGCTAATTTACTTACCATAGGGCCAGGGCCAGCTCAGAAAGGAAGAAGGAATTACAACGCAGGTGCATGATTTCCAGACCTCGGCAGGCCTTCACCACTTGGACGGCCCGATATGCACTCCCTGCGGTTGGAGAGGCTCAGCGGATCTAGAGGGCGAGCATGGGCCTTGCTTGGGTATGGCCTGGGGGTTGGCCCACGCTCCCAAGTCTGCTGGGAGAGGCTGCATGTTTTCAGAGGACTAGACTTGGGGCCAGCCGGCATGCAGCTGTTTTCAGTCCTGCCAAGGAGACTGAGTCTACCAGACTCAGTGACTACCAGAAACCAGGTGTGGGGCAGGGTGGCCAGAGGCAAGCCTGTCACCTGCCTCACAGGCGCTATGATACCATATTTCAGATGAAGGCCTCAGAAGAACCCATGAAAGCACTCAGGAGAGAAGGTCACCCTGAGATGATGGATTGTCAGGGCCAGAGAGCATGAAGCCATGCTGCGTGCCCGACCCCCCCCACACACACACACAGAGGTGGGACAGAAACCCCCATGACCTGCTGGGGGAGAAGATGTGTCAGCTCCCCCAGATGATATGTGGCTCAGCTGCCAAAGAGAGATTTTAACTCTAAATCTGAAGTTGGAAGGTTTCATTATCAGTTGGGACTGGACACTTCTTCATATTGAGTGGAGAGTGGGTTTGCAATAAAAAGTGAGCAACGTGGGGTGCGTCTCAAGGAGCTCAGGGCCGTCAAGGGACCCCCGAGTTCTCTTCCTTAGCCCAAGGACAGGGATCCCCAATAGGTCACTTAGACGCAAAGTTGGGTCCTGATGTTTCTGGCAGCATTGCTCAGAAGAGCTAGAAATTACGTTGAACTACTTGTGGATGTTCAACAAAATGCTTATTGTAAAGTTAGAAAATATTTGAGACATATAAAACAATCTCACATACATTATAATGCATAATTAAATGACTATCCATGGACCCAACTAAAGCACTAGAAAGATGTCACTATTTTTGATAAATAACGATGTCTCTTCCCCAACCACATCATCCTCGAAAGGTAACCACTATTTTTTTTGAAACCCATCTCTCTATCCTCTTTCGTCTGAAAACCACGTGTCCATTCGTCCCTAAGTGCTATGCTGACCTTGGCTCATTTTTGAACTTTAAAATGGTGGTGTTATACAACTTTCTTCTGCAATTTGCTTTTTTCTACTGACCATTGTTTTTAAGATTCATAAGTTTAATGTGTATGGCCAATCATTTATTTTGTCTAGAATTCCACTGTATAAATATGTAACTTTTCATGTATCCATTCTCTTGTCCAAGTGTGGGGGACGGTGAAGGCTGACCGCCTTTGCCAAGGTTGAGTGCTTCACAAAGCTGCACCTGACTCCTTGCATCTGCAAGGTCGATCAAGCCAGCAGCTGACCCAGCCAGAACCTGTGGGGGTTGAAAATGAAAACAGTCGCAAGCTTCAGCCAAGCGCGCTGTAACTTTTGCAGAAGACATGTGTATCAGTTAGACAGATAGCCTGGAAACGGAACAGTCTGCCGGCAGCGTCTCCCGAAGTCTGCAAAACGTCCTTGAGCTGTATCTCACCAGTAAAATAACCGTATAAAATAAACGCGGAGACCAGGTCCATGGCTCATCGTCTCTCCACAGAGGACAATGTCCCACCTGGTCCTCGCTTTTCCTTAAACTGTCTGTGTTGTGTCTTTTCTAATTTCCCATCGCCCCCACTCAGGGACCCCCGTCCGCGCTGGTCGCCGCATCAAAGGACATCTGGGTTGTTTCCAGTTCTTCGATAAGGTGAGAAATGTCGTTGTGAACATCCTGGAGCTGATAACAGGTGCGCCCCTTTCCCAGAGCGCATACCTAGAATTTCTGTTGTAGAGTGAATGCCAGCTCCTTCATGTGACATGTAAATGTCATTCGATCCACATCCTTGCCAAAGCGTCAGATTTTTTTCCAATCCAGTGAGTGTAAAACATTAATAATGCGCATTCTCTAATTAATAAAGTTAAGCAACTTATCATACTCTTACGGGCCAGCTGTTTGTTCTGTGAATTGCCTGCTAATTTTTTTCCAGCCTATCTTCCTATATAGATCGTGCCTTTTTAAAAACATGGACTCATAGTTCTTTGTATATTTTGGCTACAAATCCTTCTTGATGACACATGGTGCAATTATTTTCTCCCATTTGTACCTTGTATTTTCAGTCTTTATGGTGTCCTTTGATAAATAAAACTTTTACATTTTATCAGTTGAGTTTATCAATTTTTTTTAAGGTTTGGACTTTTCTGTGTGTCTTAAGACATTTTTAAGTTCTTAGAGATACTAAATGTTTTTTTCCTTTCATTCACTTTATTAACCTTTATCAAAATCATAGGCATACCTACCCATTTTAAAGGGTCAGAGCTCTGCAAGCCCTTGGCGAGGAGGAGCGGCCCTGCCACCCCCCCCCCCCCGGTGCACTCACTCCCATCTCTTTAACGGGTGGCGTGTGTGGCTCCTGCTTGATGGCTCAGCTTTGCCACTGGGAGGTGGACCCTTCCTGCTCCCCAGCTTCCCAAAGTGGTTAGGTCACCGTTTGGGGTACATCAATATTCTGTGTTTAAGCTAAGCTACTTATTAAAACCAAGATTACTTATCCTCTCTTGTAGGTTTTTGTTTTGTACTCTTTCCCTTGGAACTTTATCTTTATTGGTTCTTTAGTTTTCTATGTATTTATCATGTATCCAACTCTAAACTATCGGATTATCTATATCTATATATCTATATCTATCTAGCTCCTCATGACATTCAGGTGCTTCATATAACCTATCGATTAGATCACCCTGAAGTCTTTCCCATGGCCTTTGGCCTCCAGTCTTGACTGATCACATTCTCTGTGGCATTCAACAAGTCCTTATTAAGTTAACCATGTGCCCACACAGTGTGCTAAGCCTTGGCAAAAGAAAGTGAGCAAGACAGTCATGAATGATTCTTGCCTTCATGGAGTTAACTATCTAATAGTAGCTTCTGAAACAATGAGTTTTCTTTTCTTAATAAAAAGATCAATTTTTTTTTTTTTTTTTTTTTTTTTTTTAGAGAGAGGGGATGGGAGGAAGAGAGAGAGAAACATTCACGTGAGAGAAAAGCATCAGTTGGCTGCCTCTCCCAAGTCCCGAACCAGGGACCCGGCCCACAACCCAGGCATGTGCTCTGACTGGGAATCAAACCAGCAACCTTTCAGTTTGTGGGATGATGCCCAAGCCACTGAGCCACACCAGTGAGGGCCAATGGGTTTTCTTCCCTGGTTATTTTCTAGGGTCTGGAACTGATGCCTGCCTTTCATAAGATGGCACCTGATGTGTATCTCCTGAGTCTGAGAGGGCTGCTTCCCTGTTTCCTCCCTGGCCAAAGCTTTCAGCCTCTAAGTTAGGGGCCCACAGTGGGAACTACATGAACATTTTCCCACTTTTTCTCAATGGGGCCCTGTCTCATAAAATGAAGTTATAGTAGGCCTTTTTTTTTTTTTTTTTTTTTTTTTTTTTTTTTTTTTTTTTTAGTATAGCCCCACTTGCCCCATGATTAGTTGAGGTTCTGGGCTTAGATTTGGATGTGAGGCGTGATGGTGAGGCTGGGCCACCACTGTGATGAGAATGGGCTGGGGATCCTAGAAACATGTGAATCTAGCCACACTTCCCTGGGGACATGCTGGATCCAAACCACAGGCGGAAGTCTAGAAAGTTGGGCTGACCTCTGAAGAGGCTCTATTTTCTCTAAGTTCAGAGCAGACTCAGATTTAATCTGTGCCACAAGACCACCCAGAATAATGGAATCTGGGTCAAAGAAAGAGAGGGCGGGAGGGGGAGAGAGTGAGAAAAGAAAAAGAAGAATTTACTTCAGGGGCTTCCGACCAAGATGGAGGCATAGGTGGACACACTGTGCCTCCTCGCACAACCAAAATTAAGGAAAACAAAGATTTAGAAACAAGAAAACAACCAGAACTGATAGAAAATTGAACTGTATGGAAGTATGACAACCATTCATCCAGACTGGTAAGAGGGACGGAGTCATGGCAGGAAAAAGTAGAGGTTGGTAGACCTGGGTGCACAGGCAGCGGCTGGTAGACCCCAGTCATGCAAGTGGTGGCTAGAGGACCCTGGGCGCGGGGTGGCAACAGGCAGACCCAGTGAGGCTGTGTAAGGCAGCTGGCTGACCAGGTGGTCCCACATTCGCGCACAGATAATCCAGGTGAAAATGGGGAGGGAGTGAGATAGACCTTGCAACCCAGGGCTCCAGCGCTGGGGTAATAAAACCTAAAAGCACCAATTGAAAACACATGGGAGCTGAGGTGCCGGGAGAGAATCCCAGCCTCACAGGAGAGTTTGTTGGAGAGACCCACAGGGTCCTAGTGCGTGCACAGGCCCACCCACATGAAAATCAGCATCAGAAGGGCCCAATTTGCTTGTGGGAAGTGGCAGAAGGGTCTGAAATACAAGAGCAGAACAAGCACCATTGTTCCCTCTCAGACCCCACCCTCACATACAATGTCACAACCCAGCTACTGGGCTGCCCTGCCTTGGGGAACACCTAAAGCTCCACCCCTCACTATTGCAACAGCTGCGACCAGACCAAAACCAAAACCAAAAACAAACCCCAAAATGGCTCAAATGGGAGAACATATCAAAGCCCCAGAGCCAATTCATCTAAGCGACCAAGAGATAGCCAACCTATCAGATGCACAGTTCAAAGCCCTGGTGATCAGGATGCTCACAGAATTGGTTGATTTTGCTCACAAATTAGATGAAGAAATGAAGGCTACAATAAGTGAAATGAAGGAAAATGCACAGGGAACCAATAGAGATGAGAAGAAAATTCGGACTCAAATCAATGGAGTGGACCAGAAGGAAGAAAGAAACAACCAAACAGAAAACAAGGAAGAAACAAGAATTCAAAAACAATGAGGAGAGGCTTAGGAACCTCCAGGACATCTTTAAATGTTCCAACATCCGAATTATAGGGGTACCAGAAGGGGAAGAGGAAGAGCAACAAGCGGAAAACTTATTTGAACAAATAATAAAGGAGAACTTCCCCAATCTGGCAAAGGAAATAGACTTCCAGGAAGCTCAGAGAGTCCCAAAGAAGTTACACCCAAGGAGGAACACACCAAGGCACATCATAATTCCATTAGCCAAGATTAAAATGGAGGAGAGAATCCTAGAAGCAGCAAGAGATATGTAGATAGTAACCTACAAAGGAGTTCCCATCAGACTGTCAGCTGATTTCTCAAAAGACACCTTACAGGCAAGAAGGGGCTGGAAAGAAGTATTCTAAGTCATGAAAGGCAAGGACCTACATCCAAGATTGCTCTATCCAGGGAAGCTGTCATTTAGAATGGAAGGGAAGATAAAGCGATTCTCAGATAAGGTCAAGTTAAAGGAGTTCATTATCACCAAGCCCTTATTATATAAAATGTTAAAGGGACTTATCTAAGAAAAAGAAGACAAAAAAATAGGACAGTAAAAAGACAGCAAACTCACAGTTATTAACCACACCTAAAACAAAAGCAAACTAAGCAAACAACCAGACCAGGAGCAGGAACACAGAAATGGAGATCACATGGAGGGTTAGCAACAGGGGAGTGGGAGGAGGAAAGAGGGGTAAAAGGTACAGAGAATAAGTAGCATAGACCGTAAGTAGAAAATAGACAGGGGGAGGGCAAGAATAGTGTGGGAAATGTAGAAGCTAAAGAACTTATGACACATGGACATGAACTAAAGGGGGGTGCAGGGTGGAGGGGAATGATGGGGGAGAAATGGGACAACTGTAATAGCATAATCAATAAAATATATTAAAAAAATTTACTTCAGTATCTGAAGAGGCGTTGGCTTGGGCTACTCCTGGGTCCTTTTGGGCCAATTACCGCTCTTTGTTAAAGACAGGTAGGAGAGGAGCAGATAGGACTACAGTTGTGGACTAAGACAATGAAGAGCACACATGTGTGTACCTTGTGACTGTAATCCCCTTAAAATGCGGCCCAGCCAGATTTGGAAAATGATCCAGCATCGGGGTGTTACCAGAAGGAACCCACGAGGGGCCCGGATATTGTTACTGAAACAAGCCCCCTGCCCTGGGGTCTTTCTGCACTAGGTTTATCTTGCCTACCGCCAGGTAGGAATTGTGGCTGTCAATGCCAGTTTGGTAAAAAAGAAAAGGACTATTTATTCAAAAGTTATACAGGTTTAGAGTAATGGCAGAAAGTTGCCAAAGTCCCTTACACACACACACACACACACACACACACACACACACACACACACACAGTTCCTGCCTTCCCTCCTTTGCCCAACCGGGCCAGTCAGGGGTACTATATCTCAGGAAAAAGAAATAGAGAAGTCCGTAGCTTGGCTAGACTCCTGGTTCCTCCTGGGAATCCGTGCTCAGCTGGGCAGGTCTCCTGCACTCCCCAGCACCACCAGCTGTGTCCCCGTGATCTCTAGTTCTTAATCCAAAACCCCTCGGCGCCTCCTCATGGCCCACCAGGGAGACTCCTTTCACCCCTTTCCTTCCTGCACGGTCTCCCATTGTCTTCTCGAATTGTGCTGCATTGTCTCTCCTCTCACCTGGCGGCCCACTTTTAGTTTAAACCCCAGCCTGGAACATCCTCCATAACCCCACTTCCGACTCCTCCCACAATGGGCTACACCTGCCAGCATCCCGTATTTTCTGCCTTTCTTGGCTGCCATAGCTGGTCAGGGCAGGCGTGGCCCCATGGTGTGGAGAGAGCCGTCTCCAAGCTCTCACGTGGGCGCTGTAACCAGGGAGCTGCCTCCCAGCTACAACATGGGTCTAAGTCACGCCTGTCTCCCTAGCTAGCCCGTTGTTGATATGTAAAATAACTTTCAATGGCCCTGCTCCATGTCTCCCTCCCCCCAGCCAGGCCTATGGGGGATATCCTATATTCCAAGACACCTCAAGTTCTGGACCCCATTACAAATCTCCTCTGTGGGGGGCCCTGGGGCCTCCCAGCCAACACCCTGTTATAGGAGGAAGTGGAGTTTCCTCACATCAGGATCTTCATTTTGAGTTATGATGGTGGGGAAGCTGTGAGATGAGCCAAGAGTGCCCCCTAGAGGCCAATAAAATTAGTATTGCTATTATTCAGCCCCACCAGAATTCATGAGTATTGATGGTAAAGGGCTATAAGCAAAGGTTCACAGCCAGTCAAAACAAAACTCTGTAGTTTAACATCACCCAACTCCAAACAGGTAAAGATAAAGACCATGTCAACAGTTCGGCTTGGCCTAACTTTCTAAGGACTGTGCAGTACAGTCATTGGGACATAAAACACACTGTGATGTACAGATAAAACACTGCCCGCTCCATATACTTCCTCAGCCCACACCTGCCATGGTCACTGCAGGCTTTTATGGGGGAGGTGCAGGAGCAGAAGCTGCCCTCAGGGAAGGGGGTGTTTGAGGAAGCTGGAGCCTGACCTCCAGGAGAAAAGAGGGCAGCTCTCAGGTTAGGTGTGAACTGAATGTAGGAAGAAGCAATTCAAGAGCAGACCAGAACCTGCAGCAAAGGTTCGACCCAGGCCTGGGCTTCTTGCATCAGTGCAAGAACAAAAACCAAGACAAGAGTCTCGAGATCCAGTGGGGATAGGAAAAGGCCCTTTCAGAGCCAGGTCCTGGAGTGGTTGCTGGTAGCATGTGGGGGTGGAGCAGCCTCATAGCCACAGGAGTGAGGGCACAAGGTGGTGACTTTGTGGCTTTTGCCAGGTGCTCAGCCTGAACCACTGCAGGCACAGTGGGGAAACCATCCTGAGCTCTGGGTGGCAGAACAGATTCTGGTAGAGAATCGTGACCAGTACTTAGATTCTGCTGCAAGAAGCACTCAGCCAAGGAAAACCGCATTGTGAGAGCTCTCAGCACCTCTCCCCCATGCTGTGCTCTGGCTTGGCACCCTGACTGTGTGCCTGGGGCGGGTGGCCGGGGCAATACCGTTATAATGTGAAAGCAAGTCTGCGTATCTCCTGTTTAAATGGTCTTCCCCAGGGCCCCTGCGGTAGCATTCCCAAGGCGTGCTCTGGCTGGGGTAGGTAGGACCTATGGCTTCCCGGACCCTGAACCTAAAAGCTCTGGGAAGGTGCCTGGCTAACACAGCACAGGTGTAGAGAATCCCACTCATCATTCTTAAGAGGACTCCATCCTGTCTGTTCCCTTGCAGACCCAGGCTGCCCCAAAATTATCACTTTGTCTGTGTTCTGAGTAATGACTTCCCATAATATGTGTAAACAGCCACAGCATTTGAGAGCTAAAAGGAGGTACAGACACACCTATGCTCTTATTTTACAGGTAAACTGGCCTGAGGTAGTTAATTGCCATGCCTTCGTCACACCCTCCTCCTGATTTAGGGAGGGAGCCCAGGTGGTGCCATTTGAAAGCTTTGAGCTGTGCTTGGTGGCGGGGGCCTCCCCTTTGATGGAGCCTCTCAGGAAGCCTTCTGGGGAGGCAGCTGGCCCCTGCCGCCCTGCTGGACTTCACTGAACTTCAAAGAAGGATTCTGAGCACCTTCCTGGCTCAACATTGGGCCTTAGTTGTAGTTCCAGGTCGCAAGATTACGAGCTTCATGCGCATTATTACATACATGAACTGCTGCTTCTCAGAAGTGGTTTTCCACTTATAAACACTGGTTCTGTGAGATGATAAATGGTTTGACGCTCCAATCCTGCAAACAAGACGGTGAGTGGAGGAAAATTCACCATCGGCTGCCTTTCTTCGCAGCTACAAAGCCAGCTTCTGGGGCAGTTTGGATGAGACTAAAGGGAGGCACCAGACATCGGTGCCTGTGTCTGCTGGGAGTCTCTGGGTACGCCCAGGGAGAACCCCAACCAGACGCTGTCTGCAAAGCCCATGACAGGGCTCTCGCCGTGCCAAGCTGTGTGTTCTAAAGAAAGGCCACACTTTACCCTCACAGGCCATTTCCCTTCATTGATCCTTTCGTTTATCTTTTAATACTGATTTGAGAGAGAGAAGAATTTGTTGTTCCCCTTATTGATGCATTCATTGGCTGACTCTTGCATGTGTCCTGACTGGGGATGGAACCCACAACCTTGGTGTATGTATCACAACGATGCTCAGGGCTGGACTGACCTTTTAGATTGGGGCTCCCAGTGCGCTTCAGGGGAGACGTGGCACAGCCCCCTGCACATCTCTGGGAGGGAAAGAAGTGACCCTCTGTGCCTTGCTGTATGATGAGTCAGTAAGAAGTTATTTATTTTCTAAAAGTATAAAAACACGTACAAAAAGGGACTGACTCTTGGCCGAAGTTAAGAGATAATATCATTATAACAAACATCCCTGTGGACAAGGCCACTGTAGAGAGAGTACAGCTCCCAACCATTAATAATCACCACTCGGCCGCAGACTAAAAGGTCAGATCCTAAATCACACAGGGATAAGGAGTTAGTTTTATTAAACCAGATTCATAAAAAGTAAGGGATGTGCTTCTTCGGGTTGATAAAATAAAATTCCAAGGCTCTGAAGAAAATAACTTTATGTCAGTCCCAGGGAACTTTTCTTCCCAAGAGTTGGTTGGTCACTTTCTGCGGAAGAAAACACAGGCAGGAAAGAAGTTAGCAGCTCCTGTGGGCAGAGGCGGACGGACTCTCCTCGCCTCAGATGTGTGGCGGCTGGTACCCCCAAACCTTGTTTACCTTCCCCAACTACAGAACTATGGTGATTAGACAAAAAAAATAGTTTCTACAGTATTTAGGAAAGATGATCCACAATCAGTATCTATTACTTCTGTACAGATGCAGATACTCTCTAATCCTGATAGGCTGACCCGCCCATCAGTTCACACACACACAGCACTGAGAGAGGCCTGACGCAGTGCTTGGGGCCTGTCCACTTGAGGGGCCCACACCGAGCTTTGGGGTGTGCTTCAGAAGCAGTTTTCCAATCCCACATTGGTCTGGTATGAACTCATCTTTTGGTTTCTGACTTTCAGAGTCTTCTTGGGGTGAAGTGAGGGGGCTGGGAAGTAACCAGGACAGTGAAGGATATGGACCTCCAGGCATATCCTTCCAGGCACAGTAGCCAATTTTGTTTCTCAAGGAATAATTGCTAGCAAGTCCCCTGGCCTGTGCGGTTCCGGGATCAGCAGCACTGCTGACTGTGCTCGGGCCATGGGCATGACATGGTGTGGCCTCGAGGCTCTGGCTCCCCAAGCCACCAACGCTAAGCTACACTGGGACTTTTTCCAGTTTATTGTAAAAGTTCTAGAGGTATAAAACTACCATCTGGGACTTGGGAATAAAACCCCAACAATCTGCCCTGGCTGGTGTGGCTCAGTGGATTGGGGTGCCAGCCTATGAACCAAAGGGTCACCGGTTCGATTCCCAGGCACATGCCTGGGTTGCAGGCCAGGTCCCTGGTCGGGGGCGCATGAGAGGCAACGATACATCGATGTTTCTCTCCCTCTCTTTCTCCCTCCCTTCCCCTCTCTCTAAAAATAAATAAATATTTTTTAAAAGTTAAAAAAAAAACCCCAAAACCCAAAACAATTCTACTAGACAATAAAAACCCAACATTTCTACCATGACATACATCTAAATTGACTCCCAAAGATGAAATTTGGTTGGTTTCTTTCCAAATGTATGCCTGGAAGGTTTCTTTTTTAGATTTGCATTTTTACTTTTAGATTTGAAATCTAGTTATAGGTGTGCTTTTATCTTCTAAATTTCAGCGGTGGTATTGATGCATTACGAGCTGAAGTTCACTCCCCAAATGCTGTCAATTCAAACAGGTTAGATGTGTCTCTCTCAATTTCTTTTCCTTCCGATAAACCCGACCAATCCGGCTCCAGCACTGACTGACCTTTTTATACAGCTGGGCTCGCAACCGGTATGACTTATGTTCCAGCCGCCTCTTTTCCTCTTCTCTCTTTTTCTGTACTTCTGGGAGCTGCTCATAAATCCTTAGAAACGGCACCAGCGGAAAGACAGAAAGCAGCGCGGTTACCTGACTACACAGGCACATGGTGTCTTCTCACCTAAGCTCTGCTGCTGTCAAGGCATGCAGTCCCTGATATCAGGCCCTGGGCCCACTGTGTGCCCGCGCCCTGATAGACACTCGGACTTAAAGGGTCCTGGCCTGGGGTGCTTATGATCTGGAAGGGAAGACAAATAAACAAACATCCAATAAAATCCTGCTAACAGCAGTTACTCCTGGGAAAGGAGTGGGATCAAGGGCTGAAAATAAACTGCTTTTCACTCCATGTGCAAAAAATGTACACCTTTAATATGAGATAATGAATATGTAATACTATATTTTTAAAATAAGGGAAATAATGGGGGAAGTTCAATAATAGTCATATCTCTAAAATGCTACACAATATTACAGGAACTGAAAAAACTTATTGAGTGAAGTAGGTTGGGGAAGACCAGAGAGGAGATTAAGTTTCAGGTGGGTCTTGAAAAATAGGAGCAGAAAGGGGATGGGAGGAGAAGGGAGTAGTGGTAAGTCAAAGCTTCACAGAGAGGGGCATGGGGTGCAGGTGGGAAGCAGATGGGGTGAAGGTGAGGGAGGCGGTGCAGGGTCTCGTAGCAATGTGAAAACGTGGGCTCTGTCCTGTTAGGAACTGGTGTCACTGATTTTAAGTAGGGAGGAACATGATCGATCAGACATGCATTTGGTAAACACACTCTAATTGGAGATAATCTAAATTTCCAACAAAAATAGTTAAACAGATTATGGAATATAATAAAATTATTACAAAGCATAAAAAGATGTTTCAAAGAATTTTTAGTGTTATGGGAAAATATTCAAACCTGTATATATTAATTAGTTTGATCAGTAATTTCGGGAAAAGGTGTGCATTAAAAGCAAGTCTCTGCAGAACCCCAACCCCTGCCGGACACAGGGATAGTGTGAGTTATGTATAATGGAAGGGTTATGAGTGAGCGGTATGTATTTTCTTATTTCAACTTTTCCCTGTATTTTCCAACATTTTCTTTATCCGCAAAAAAAATCACTGAAAATGATGGAGAGGCTCTGTGGAAGAGAGAGCAAAGCAGGCAGAGAGCAGAGGTGGGGAGAACAGAGTCTCTGTGACGGGAGGCCAGCCCATATCAGGAGTGAGAAGAGGGCTCCAGAGCCGCCAAGAAGCCTTGTCTCCAGGAAGTGCAAGCTGCATGCATGTGCAGCGATGGATAAAGTGACTGCCCCTCAGCTTTCTGGCTGTGCGAGTGGGTGTCCCAAGCAAGTATGGGGGAGAGTGGGAAGCTCCATTCTGGACATAGTGAAGGTGATCGCAAACTGAAAAAGCGAAAGTGGAGGTCAGGAAAGAGACCGAAGAGGAATAACTATACACTTGTAAAAGTCACTGTTCATGGAGAAGGACCCAAGATGGTGGAGTAGCAAGTGGAAGCTACACTAACTTCCAATTCCCAGGACCAATCTGGAATTACAGCCAAACTGTAGAGAAATCATCCTGAATAACCAACTGAACACTGGCTGGAGAGAAGCCTTATAACCACAGACAGACAGAAGAAACCGTTTCACCACCATGAGACTGGCACGAGTGCGGAGGAGGCGCCAGAGGGCTGGGTGGAATCCCCCGGGCGGCAGCTGAAGTCCCAGAGGGGTATTTCAGTGGCTGAGGGGGTTTCGCCCTGAGAAGTGTGGGGTCTAAACCCCAAGCTGGGCGCACAGAGACAGGAAGGAACCCAGAAAACATCCAGCTGTGAAAAGCAGCAGGATTTCTGTCTGCCAGGAAGAGACTGCTGGAGATGCAGACAGTCTCTTGAAAGGCCCACACGCAAAATTTCATTTGCAGCCACTTACCCTGGGTCTGTCAGAGGGAGGGCAGCGTGGACTAGAGACACTGAGGGAAGTCTGGGGTTGGCGGCTCTGGGGAGAGAACTGAAGGAACAGCCGTGCTGAGTCCTTCCTCATGCTGCTGAGGCCATCTTCCTCAGGCAGAGCACTCCTCTCCCAGGGCATCAGCCTGAGGGGAAGCAATAGACCCAACAGCAGGAATTACTCTGCCCCACCCTGGGGAGCTTAAGCCAGGCTGCTGATTAGAGCTTGAGGCTGTGCCACTGATGGTTTAACAACTCAGGCGGGAAATACTAAGAAGCCCACCAAAAGGGAAGACAAAGAAGGAGACCCCAAGTGAAAGAACAACATAATTTTCCAGAAGAAGTACTAGATGAAATAGAGGCAAGCAGTTTATCAGAGAGAGAGTTTAGAGTATGATGATAAGGACACTCAACAGCATGGAAAAAGACATAGAAACCATAAAAAAGGGCCAGTCAGAAATAAATGAAATATCTGAAATAAATAATACAACGGAAGGAATAAACAGCAGGTTAGATGAGCAGAGGATCACATCAGTGATCTGGAAGATAAGGTAAAAACAACAACAAAAGAACACCCAGGCAGAGTAGCAAAAAGAAAAAAGAATTTTTTTAAAAAATGAGGAGAGCTTAAGAAACATTTTGGACAACAAGAAGTGTAAGAACACCTGCATCCTCTGGATTACTAGAAGGAGAAGAGTGTGAGCAAGGGTTCGAGAACCTGTTTGAAGAAATAATGACTGAAAACTTCCCTAATCTGGTGAAGAAAAAGATATACAAACACAGGAAGCTAAGAGAATTTCAAATAAGTTGGACCCAAAAAGGCCTACCCCGATACATCATCAATAAAATGACAAGGCTTAAAGACAAGGAGGGAATCCTAAGAGCTGCAAGAGAAAAGCAGGTAGTTACTTACAAGGGAGCACCAATGAGAGTGCCATCTGATTTCTCAACAGAAACATTTCAGGTCAGAAGAGAGGGGCGTGAAATATTCAAGGTGATGAAAAGCAAGGACATACAACCAAGGCTACTGAACCCAGCAAGGCTACCATTTAAAACCAAAGGAGAAATAGGGGGCTTCCCAGACAAGAAAAAGCTAAAGGACTTTGTTAACACCAAACCAATAATGCAATAAATGTTAAGGGGCTTGCTTTAAGGGGAAAAAGAAAAAGAGAAAGAAAAAGAAAGGAAAATAGTGTAACAATAAAATGGGCTAAACACCTATCTATCAACAATTTTATATTGATAGATAAGCCATTTAGATATATGTACCTTACATCTAAATGGTATAAATACTCCAACCAAAAGACACAGGGTAGCTGAATGGATAAGAAAATAAGACCCATATATATGCTGCCTCCAAGAGACACATCTCAGACTGAAAGATACACACAGACTAAAAGTAAAGGGATGGAAAGAGATATTTCATGTAAATGGAAAGAAAAAAAGCTGGGGCAGCAGTGCTTATATCCTAAAAAATAGAAAATTTAAAACCAAGGCTAGTAAGAGACAAAGGAGGACACTACACACTGATCAAGGGAACATCCAGCAGGAGGCCTTGACCCTTGCAAACATTTATGCACCCAGCAGGGAGCACCTACATGTAGGAGACCATCCTGCGTGGCGTGGGCCCAGCTCCCAGGGGAAAGCAAGGTCCGATGCACAGGACCCACGCCCACGGATAGGTTCTCCCGTGGGAATCAGGCCTGCAATGTACCTAGGTCGCTCTGAGACTTGCTTTTGCTAAAACTCCCTCACCCTGAATTGAGGCAGCAAGGGCTTACTGTAACTTCCTAAAGTCTGTGCTAAACCTTCCCAGTGAGGAGTGTAACCGATTTAACCACTTTTCCTTTTGCATTTGCAAATATCCTTCTTCTGTGATGTGATTAGTGGCATCTGGCTCCCTTGTTTTCTGTAAAAGGTAACCACCTAAAGCAAACCTGTGCATAGTAAATGAGGATCATCATGTAATGTGACGAGAAACCTAAAAAAGGCCTGTCATGGCCAGGGCCGTGGCTTTTGCTCCCCTTGAGAGAAAAGCCATGCTGTCCCTTTTCCTCCACAGGACTTGGTAGTCCATGTGAATGTCTCGTGCCTCATCCACAATGTGGTGGACCCCACGAGCCAGGGTCCGCATCACCTACGTATATAAAGCAAATTTTGATGCACATAAAGGGAGAGATCAAAAGAAATACAGTCACAGTCGGGGATTTAACACCCCATTGACTTCAACAGATAGATCTTCCAGGCAGAAAATCGACAAGGGAACAGTGGCCTTAAACGACACAGTGGATCAAATGGATTTAATTGACATCTTCAGAGCATTTCACCCCAAAGCAGCAGAATACACGTACTTTTCAAGGACACATGGAACATTTTCTAGGATAGTCCACATGTTAGGACACAAGACTCAATAAATTTAAGAAGACAAATCATATCAAGTACCTTCTCTGACCACAATGCTATGCAACTAGAAATTAATCACAAGAAAAATACTGAAAAACACACGGAGACATGGAAGGTAAATAACATTATTAAACCATGACTGGGTCAACAATAAGATCAAGGAAGAAATCAAAATTCCTTGATTCAAATGAAAATGAGGCCACAACAATCCAAAACCTACGGGACACTGGGAACCCTTTTGCACTGTTGGTGGGAATGCAGACTGGTGCAGCCACTGTGGAAAACAGTACGCGGATACCTCAAAAAATTAAAAATGGATCTGCCTTTTGACTCAGTGATCCCACTTCTGGGAATATATTCGAAGGAACCTAAAACAGTAATTTGAAAGAACATAAGCACCCCTATGTTCACTGCAGCGTTATTTACAATTGCCAAGATATGAAAGCAGCCCAAGCGTCCATCAGTAGATGAGTGGATAAAACAACTATGGGACATTTACATAATGGAATACTACTCAGCCATAAAAAAGAAGAAAATTTTACCCTTTGCAACAGTATGGACTGACCTGGAGAACATTATGCTAAGTGAAATGAGCCAGTCAGAGAAAAGATGAATACCATGTGATTTCACTCATATGTGGAATCTAATGAACAAACTGAAATAAGAAGGAAAATGGGGACAGACTCATAGATGGAGAACAGGATGACAGCTAGGTGGTGGGGGGTGAGGTGAGGGGATGGAGGGACTGAGCAAAAAGGACAAAGGACAAAGGACTCATGGACATGGACTACAGTGTGGTGACTGCTGGAGGGAGGGGATATCAGGGAACTAAATGGTAGTGGAAAAAATACAATAAAGGTTAAATTAAAAAGTAAATAAAGTAAATAAAATCTTTAAAAAAATAATGAAAATATGAGTCACTGCCCATGGAAAACATAATGAGGTATCACCCCAAACCTGTTAGAATGACTATTAAAAAGAGAGAGAGAACGAATGCTGGAGAGGACGCAGAGAGGAGGGAGCCCTTGTGCACCGCCAGTGGGAATGTCAATTGGCAAAGTCCTGCGGAAAAGCTTTTCACCTCAAAAACTAAACACAGAACCACCACATGATCCAGCAGTCCCGTTTCTGGATACTGATCCAAAGGGGATGAAGTTACAACCTGCATGAGGTGTCTGCACCTTCATGTTCATTGCAGCAAGTCATTCATACCATGTCGGCCACCTATTCTTCTTTTCTTTTTTAGTGAGAAAGTACTTTCACAACTAATTTTCTTATAATGTTTTGACTTGAGCAGAATGCCTTCATTCTGGGGGCAAGCCAGAGCCCTTGACCACTTGCTGGCCTGATCTGTACTCTTCTAATTACTCTTTTTGTGGGGGCCTTACCGTTTAGACCTCTGAATCATTTCCTTCTTTCCAATAGGCCTGCCCTTCTGGGCAGCCGGGAAACCTAAGCAAGAGAAGAAAGGGTTTTCAGCGAACAGTGACTTAACCAGGAAGGGTATGGTATGCAAGAGCTGTGTGAGAAAGCTGCTAGGACTTTGTGGCTCTGCTGTGAGCTGAGAGTGCTAGGTGGTCACCAATGGCCAAGGCCAAGGTTAGACTATGACCGTGACAGCAGCCTGTCTCCTGAAGGCACAACACTGTGGCACAGACCAGACTGCGAATTGAAATACTGCCCAATTTACAGGTAATGTGATGAAAGTATCAGGTATGCTTTCATATACTATTTTATATATTTTCACAGCTTTCATGTATTATTTTATTGATCTTACACCTAGCGTAACTAAAGAGCACAGATTCTGGAGCCAGCCTGCCTGGGTTCAAATCCAAGATTAGGCGTGTAATCTCAGGCATGGTACTTAATCTCTCTCTGCCTTAGTTTTCTCACCTCTAAAGTAGGGATATTAATAGTATCTGACTCAAGAGGTGTAAGCATTAAACGTGAACAATTCTGGGTAAAACATTTCTGGGTAAAACATAAGGGCTAATAACTATTATTATTAGTACCACCACTACGACTATTATTATTATTATCATCGCCACCCCATAAAGCAGCCAAGCCTAGAATCTGCCCCATCTTTAATGAAAACAAAACAAAACACATTATGCTACTTTCAGAACTAACCTGCTCACAGACACAGAGCTTCTTTACAAAAACACCATTTTCACCGCACACTATGGTTTTTAAGATCCAAGGGCGAGGGATCATGCAGGTACTGACAGCTAAACTGGGCAGGGTCTGCTGCCTAAGGGCACGTAAGTGTCAGCAAGCACAGAGTCACTTTCTGTCCATGTAATTGGCCTGGCACTGAGCAGTGCCCCCTAGCAAGAAGCAGATCTTGCCTTCCTTGCCCAGTAACAGGAAAGTGAACAGAGTGTACCTCTCTTAGGGGGCGGGCACATGGGGTCCCGGCGGCCCTGCCATTCTCTCACGGTGTTGAACAGCGCCTCCCGCTCACTCTGAAACATGTTCTGCAGCTTCCTCTCCTGGACTATTAACTTCAGGCGTTTTATTCGCTCCCCAGAACGGGAGATGAAGTCAGGTCTGTGAAGCTGAAGTGATTCCTGAGGAGGAGAAAATGCCCCCGTCCACACATTAGGGATGCAGTTTGTTCTCCAAGGGCCTAGAAAAACAGTACCTGATCCACAGATTTGAAGAACCTGTTTTCTCTTTTCCAGAGAAAAGAACACTTTCTATTCTCTGGAAATGATCTCAAGCTGAAAAATAATCTAACAATTCTGTGGGGAAGAACTCCAATAGGGAAATCAGAGGGATCAAAGAAATGCCTTTGGCATAAGCCAAGAACCAAGACTATGGCAATTACAACTCTCCAAATGGGACAGAGCTTGACCCGTTGTGCCACTTTAAATTTCCCTTCAAATACCGGGTGGAGCAAAAATAGGTTTAAAGTTGTTCATAGGAAAAAATAACACAATTAACAAATAATACAAGAATAAACCTACATGTACGCACAACCGTAAACTTACTTTTGCCCCACCGTGTACATCATTAAATAGCATCTCCTTTAGCTCCCAAGGGACCTATGGAGAAGAGACTTGGCGCCTGTTAAACTCCCTGCTCAACAGTAACAGGAGTTACTGAGCAACAAATACAAGGCTGCGCAAGCTCGAGGCCTCCAGAGCACGGCAGGTGCCCGCAACCCCCGTGAGGAGCGTTGCAACATCTTCCTTCCTGTTACCTTTTCCCCAGACCCCGAGGGTGAGGCATGATTTAGAATGGTTACCAGAGTAAGGCAGCCTTTGATTAACGACAAGAGTGAGAACAAGTGAACCATGGAGGTGCTAGAAACCAGGGTCACATGACCGTCCTTCTGAAGGCTGAGTCACGGATGTAACTTCTTTGCGTCTCACCCCTTCTCCTCCCTCCAACACAGGGCTAAAATTAACGCAATGCCACTGTACCTGTAAAGTTGCTCTCACAAATGGCTTCGGAGGACCTCTGCCTGGGCCTGCTAGTGACCCATGGCTACCTGCGTGCGGACCCTGCCAGTTCTGTTCCCGTAGTGGTTCCCTCCAGGGTTTGACGTTGGTTATTGGTGCAAACCAGGAGATACCAGGCCCACGATGCTTGAGCAGGTTTTCCTTCTTAGGACCAGACTTCACATTTTCCACAGGAACAAACCATGAAACTCCTATAGAAAATATTTTTAAGAAAAAAGATTTTTCTTTTTGCCCATCACTGACACGTGCATAACACAGGGCTTCTGCAGCGGCAGCTGTTAGAGGCCATCACGATGCCCGGGAAGGAGTCTGCTTAACTGCAGGCATGACTCTGTGACTGTGGTGCCAGACACTTAGAGTTTGTTTTTCTTGTCATGGTGGTGCTGGGGATGGAAATGGGGTCAAAATAGAGTCATTTAGAAAAAAGAATCTGAGCATTGTAAGAGACTGAAAATTCAGTAGTTTTTCTGCAAAACTGGGAATTAGAAACTGACCTTCAGAGCAACTCTGCTTGTTCTTCTGTAACTTTTTGTCCCCAAGATAACTGGTAATGAGCCTTTTTTCTTCTATTTTTTCTTCTGACCAAGTAGTCACATCACTGTCTTCTTCCACTCTAACCTCGCTAGAACTTGGCGTTGGGAAAATCACCCCAACATCTCGAGTGTGTTTCCTGACACCATTCACGATCTCCAGGTTACCTGAATGGAAAGATCACAGATATCTCTGGGAGCAGCTTTGAGACTTAGTTGGCAGGTATATTCAAAGTTTTTAAGGCTTGAAATACTCTGTCTATTGTCTTTGCTGGGTGGGCTGGGGCTGTGTGAGGGAGAGAAGGTGGGGGGGTAGGAAGAAGGGGTTGAAAGAGAGAGAGGAAGAGGAGGAGAGAGAAGAGGAAGGAGGGAGGGGAAAAGAGGGTTTGTATTTCTAAGTCCATTTAGATATTAGAGAGAATTAATTACTAATATAGAAAGCTTAGATTTTTGCCAATCTGATGTGAATAATGGCATCTGAGTATAGTGTTAATCTTCATTTTGTATGAGGTTGAGTATCTTATGTTTAACATCTACTTGTAATTTGATGGAAAGAAATGTTTAAATTCAAGTAATTTACCTGCTTGCACTCCCTTATTTAACATATGTACATTTTGCTTGTTGCAAAGGGTAGAGTTTGAGCTCCAGAAACTACCAGTAGAAGATGAAATAGAGTCAGAAGATATCATATGGTTTGCCACCTAGAAAAAACAAGACACTGTTATCATTACATGTAGTTAATGGCACAATTACCCACAGGATAAGAAAATATACAAAGTCAACCAGACGACCCGATTCAAATTGTTGAGATAAAGTTGCCGGGAAGCTTGTGACAATGTCGACATGCTGCTACATAATTTATGATAGGGAGGAGAATGTTACTGAAGTTGAATAAGGGCCTGAGCTCTTTCCTGAAGCTAAGACAGACAGACCCAGACACACACACACAGACACACACACACAAAATGGTATATTCCTAGGACTTGAAAAGTTCTGAAGAAGACGTGAGCCAAAACTTAGTCTGGTTGGTTTTCAGAATGAAACTCTGACTTGACACCTGCATATGCTTTGATGAGAGAAAGAAGGCTGGGGATACTTAAAGAGATGAAGAGCTGTAGAGTGCTTTCTAGTAAGATCAGACTCAGACACCTACACAAGGGTAAATGGCAAAGAGCTGACAGGCCCCCAGAGAAGTCCTGAATCAGAACTGCAAAAAGCACTAACGAGGCAAAAACTGGCCTTTTTAGTTACATTCAGAGCAAGGTTCAGAAAGTTCACAGATTTAAGTTGATGGTGAAATTTAGTGGGTGACAAAAAAATTTACCAAAATATGGTTGAACAAATACAGTATAAAATAGTATTTCTTAAACTTGCATATCATAGCAATCCTCTGGGGGAGGAACCCTGCTCCAGAAAAATGAGTTAAAATCCTGTGGGGAGCGATGTGGGCACCGCGTTTTGAATAAATGCTAGGTGCTTACCTCCTTAAGCAAGTTCGGTAGGGGTATATATTGAAACCCAGTCAGAAAGGAAACGGAAGGTACTCGCTCCCCTGAACTAAACAGACTATATTGCAGGGATCCAGGAACCTTAGCAACAGAATTCTGGAGGAGAGCAGCTATGTTAGATGTCTGGGGACAGGAAGTGTTTTAATTTTCAGAAAGATAAGCATTGTGGGTTTAACACTAACGACTGGAGATTTTAGAATGGGTCACTAACCTGATAATCTGAAGCATCTGCAGAGCAAAGAAAAGACTAGGACATTCCACTAGAGCTCAGCAAGGTGGGCAGCACAAGCCTTGCCCGGTGAGCCTTGTTTTCCCTCCCAAACATGGTCTCTAACTGGCAGTTGAAAAGAACGTGTAGGAGAGTACTTCATTTGCATAAAATGGTAAAACTTCTCATGATATCTTTGAGGGCAAGATGGACTTATTTGGGTTGAATGGTAACATGAGTTGGTAGAACCCTAGTTGGTTGAAACAATTTCAAATATTGTTGTCAACACAGTGAGAAGCCTTTACTGAGTGATACATCTTGCATTCAACAACAAATATTCACTAAGCACTTACCGTGTGCCAGGCACTTAGTTTGCTCTGGCTATTCCTTTGTAACATTTTTATATATCAATGTCTTAGAGATGTGAAATAAGACTTTCCTACAATGCACATCTGGGAGGGCCTCAATGGCTGCCACAATTGGAAACAATAACAGGAATCAAATGGGCCCAGTCAAACAAGGGATAATTGTGCACTAGAACTAAAGTAAGTCTAGCCAGATTGCAGAATGTAAGATCAACTGAGATAAAAAATCAATTTGTGTTTCTATATTCTAGCAACGAGCAATCTGAAATAAAATTACAGAAAAAATTTTGTCATAATGACATCAAAAAGAATAAAATATTTAGGAATAAATTTAACAGAAGTGCAAACTTTACACTCTGAAAACTATAAGCCACAGATGGAAGAAATTAAAGATCTAAATAAACAGATATTCCATACATATAATTTAAAGATGGGTAAAGCATTGAATAAACATTTCACCTAAGAGATATCAATGGCCCATAAGCACATGAAAAGTTGTTCGCCATTATCAGTCATTAGGAAAATGCAAATTGAAATCACAGTGAGGTCGCTTCACACCTACCCGGATAGCTATAACAAGACAGACAGACAAAACTAGGTGCTGAAGAGGAAGCAGAGAAACTGGAACCTTCGCATATCGCTGCTGGGAATATAAAAATGGTACAGCCACTTTGGAAAACTCTTCAGCATTTTCTTAAAAATCAAACTTAAAGTTAACTTTTTACACAGTAATTCCACTTGTAGGTATATACCCAAAATAAATAAAAACATGTCCATACAAAAATGTTTACATGAATGTTCATAGCATATTATTATCCCCAAAATTAAACAACCCAATGGTCTAATAACTGGAAACTGGGAAAGTAAACTGTGGCACATCCATACAATGGCATATGATCACCAGTGAAAAGGAACTCCTGCCCTGACCAACGTGGCTCAGTTGGTTGGGCCACTGTTCTGCCAAACGAAAGGCTGCTGGTTTGATTCCCCATCAGGGCATGTGCCTGGGTTGTGGGTTTGGTCCTTGGTCACAGCATGTACAAGAGGCGGCTGATCAATGTTTCCCTCACACGTTGACGTTTCTCTTTCTCTCTCCTTCCCCCCTCTCTAAAAATAACATCTTAAAAAAAGGAACTACTGATGCATACCACATCATGAATCAACCCTGAAAACATGCTAAGCAAAAAAAGCCCGATGGAAAGAGACTAGGTATTAATTATATAACTGGAATGTCCAGAAAAGGCAGAGGCAGGTTAGAAACTGTCTGGGGCTGTAATGTGGATGGATTGCACCCCTTTTTGGGGGGTGACAGAAATGCTTAAAACTGAATTGTGGTAATAACTGCACAACTCTGTAAATTTACTAAGAGCAAGTGAACTGTACATTTGAAATAGGTTACTTTTATGTTATGTGCCTTATACTACCATAAAGCTGTTTAAAAATCTCTGTAATGATGTGCAAGAACAAGTAACAGTGATTCTGGAAAGGAAAGCTGGTGCCTAGGGGACAGAAGTGGGAAGGACACTCCATCAAATAATCTTTTACACATTTTAAATTTTGTGCCATATGATTGTATTACTAGCTTAAGAAGTGAGAATAAAGAAAACAAAAACTTGAAGAGTGTGGCAGTACAGGTCTAATGGCTCTGGTGAGTCCAACAGGAGGGAGTAAGATATGTGTTAGGCCATGGAAATGTTCTAACCACACACAGACAAGATCTGCTCTCAACGTGCTCTCACCATCTGAAGCTCAGCATGCTTAGTGTAAAAAGACATGCTTAAAAACAGGATAATGACAAATTAATAGACCCAGGAAAGCCACCAACTTAGGAAAGGGGAGTAGAAAGCATGACCTCGGAAGAATGGTTCAAAAAGTGAAGACCAGAAGAATAAAAACACTTCACGGAATGAAGTGGGGACCCAACAGGTAGAAGATCAGACCCATATTCCGTGGCTTCAGAGTGTAAAACTGGGAATAGAGCCTGGAAATCAATGCAGGCAGTTTTGGATCTTTGTAAGTTATAACCTTCGGTAACTGAAGTCTTACACAAATGGAACAAGCTGCCTGTGAACAGTGAACGGTGCTCCTGAAGCAGAAGCTGGAACACCCTGTGGTACATTTGCAGCCTGAGTCCGTGAGCCCCCTACACATCCAAAGTACACAACATGCTGTGGTATACACCACCACTGGTGGGAAGGAACACATGTTTACATCCAATAAAATGAGGAGCCTTGGGGTGTGTGTTTCCACTATTAGGTCAAGTCTCTCTGATTAATTCCTGCCTAGAATAAGGTTAACATTTAAAAATAGAAAATAATCTAAAAATAGAAAATAATCTAAAAATAAATTCCCTTCAACAAAATATATTAGTTAGCCCTCTACAATGCTGAAGATAAAAAGGACATTAAAAAACAAGTGTTTTCAAGGATGTGGAAAAATCAGAACCCTAGACACTGCTATGGGAATGCAAAAGGAAAACTATTTAGTAGTTTCCCAAATGTTAAACAGTGTTATATATGACCCGGGATACATTTAATCCTAGGCATCTGCACGAAAGAAAACATATGTCCACACAAAAACTTGAACATGAACGTTCACAGCAGCTTTGTTAACAACAGCCAAAATGTGGAAGAAATCCAAATGTCCATTAACTGATGGCTAAACAAATAAAATGTGGTATATTCATATAATGGAATAGTGTTATTTGGTAATAAAAAGGAATGAATACATTTTACAATGTAGATGAACCCTGAAAACATTAAGTGAAAGAAACTTGTCTTTTGTATGATTCCATTTATATGAAATGTCCAGGATAAGAAAATCTATGGAGACAGAAAGTAGATGAAGTAACCACAGCCAGAGGCTGGGGCAGGGGTAGGATGTTGGGGGAAATGAGGAGTGACTGCTAATATATACAAGATATTTTTGGGGAGTATTAAAAATGTTTTAAAATGAGGTCGGGGTGATGGTGCACAACTGTGCTGTGCATACACTAAAACCCACTAAACTGTATACTTCAAAAATGTACTTATTCATGTATACCAATGGACATGCATGTAGATTATGAAGCCTCATTCGGAGGGAAAAGCTTCTCAGGCTTTAATGGTTCTGCATTTCCTGTGTTACTGAGTCAGGGATACAAAAACAATGGAAGGTGACCCGCTTTGTCATTTTCACCTAATCAAGAACAGTCCTGATGAAAATGTGGGTGCTGGATGTTGTAGGTATGATGAAACACTACACGCTCTACGGTCAGAGCCAGGTGCAAACTATCAGAATCATGCAATCATGCCATGCTGACTCCCGCAGATTCACAGCAACAACCGCAAAGCACAGGCCTGCATGGTGTGGGACAGTTTGCGCTGAGAACCCACCATGGGACAGAACATCATTTTCTGCTATCGGGAAACCACAACAGTTCACTTTCCTTGGTCCACGGGAAAGGCTCAGGCATCTCCTCTAATCTCATCCCCCAGGGCCTGGGGTTAGCCAGGTATCAGCCCGCTCAGTTCTCTGCAGTGGGGCTTACACGTGAAGATTTAAGTGACTACAAGTCACCTGACATTGTCAGCTACCACGATCTAAGCTTTCTGTTGTAGAGAATCTTGGAAGGAGAGGCATGCTGGCTGGCTGCTTCTGTTTTAATATCTACTGTTAAGAGAGCAAACTCACCTGCTGATGCCTTACTCCACACTGGGAAAAGAAAGTAACTGCCATCATCTCAAGAAATGTTTCCGGCTTTTTTGTAGCACTTTTTAGTTTAAAATCTACGTGAGACTCATTCCCATATTTGATGATCAGAGACACTATCAAATATATTCAGAAAAAAAGCTTTTCAATTAAAAATTTACCTTTTAAGTGCCAATAGGAAAACATATCCAACATGGGAAAAGGCCAAGTTTTCTTACATGGAAATATGGATCAGTTGCCTCACATGTGCACCCCGACTAGGTGCCAAACTCACAACCTAGGCATGTGCCCTGATCAGGAATTGAACCCACAACCTTCCAGTTTATAGGACAATGCTCTGACCAACTGAGCCACAGTGGCCAGGGTGGGAGATGTTTTGTTTTGTTTTCCCCCCAGATGAATGGGTTTAATTCATTTATAACCACTCAAGTTTAGGACCAGAGATACACAATGGTAAGATAGTCACAGTCAAAATAAGAAATATGACTGATGGCATCATCAAACTTTTTCCTTGTGAAAAGTTTTTAGTTGCCCTGGGTGGTGTAGCTCAGTGGATTGAGCGCGGGCCTGTGAACCAAAGGATGGCGGTTTGATTCCCAGTCACGGCACATGCCTGGGTTGCAGGCTAGTTCCCGGCAAGGGACGCACCAGAGGCAACCACACACTGATATTCCTCTCCCTCTCTCCTTCCCTTCCCCTCTAAAGATAAATAAATAAAATGTTTTAAAAACTTTTTAGTTATATGCAGATCAAATTGGCAGTGGTAGATGCAATAATAAAACTAACCAATAAAGGGTGACACAATCACAAAGCATCTATCCAAAAAAATAACATATTAACTGTTTCAATTCCTAGTGACAAGAGTAAAGCTTAAAAAATAACACAGGTAACTCTGGTGATAATGGATCAGTAAAGATTGTGGAGATGGGATGATTCTGGATCACGCCAAAATTCAAAGTGCAGCCAGAAGCTGGTTGGTTAAGATGAGAACTGAATTCAGAAACTCTAACAAGATGGTAAAGTTCCCCAGATAATGACAGGGCTTGGGGTAGAAAAACAGAAAATGAAACATCCTCAATTAAAATATGGGAAAAACCAGGTTAACAAATGATCAGGAAAATCCTGTAGAGGGTGGCAGAGCTAGATGACATGGGTCCCCAAAGATTTCCTATCAGGTTTGAAAATTATGGTCTGGAAGAACCCCTCCCCCTTCCTTCTCTGCATTCTCTCAAATCCTTCCTCTTGGCTTTAATATTTATGAAGATTATGGTCATCTTTACATGATGACTCTCAAATCTTTATTTGCTCATAATATACTCACGAAGTCAGATATCTATGTCAGATATTTTCATTTGGATGTTCTGATCTAACTTCAAGATTAATAAATTTATGCCAAAGCAAAAAATGGAGTAAAAATAGCCTCTTTAACAAATGGTGTTGGGAGATCTGGACAGCTACATGCAAAAAAAATGAAACTAGACCATCAACTTACACCATACACAAAAATAAACTCAAGGTGGATAAAAGACTTAAATATAAGCCATGACATCATAAAAGTCCTAGAGGAGAACATAGGCAGAAAAATTTCAGATATTCATGCAGCAATATTTTCACCAATATGTCCCCTAGAGCAAGGGACATAAAGGAAAGAATAAACAAATGGGACCACATCAAATTTAAAACTTTCTGCATGGGTAAAGAAAACATGAGCAAAATGAAAAGGGAAGCAACCATATGGGAAAATATATTTGCCAATGATACCTCAGATAAGGGTTTGATCTCCCAAATGTGTAAAGAACTCAATCCCAGAACTCCACACCAGGAACACAATCCAATTAGAAAACGGGCAAAAGACCTGAACAGACACTTCTCCAAGGAGGACATACCCAGGGCCTAGAGACATATGAAAGGATGCTCAGCATCACTAGTCATCAGAGAGATGCAAATTAAAACCACAGTGAGATATGATTTCACACCAGTCAGAATGGCCATCATTAATAAATCAACAAACAAGTGCTGGTGAAGTTGTGGAGAAAAGGGAACCCAGCGCGCTGTTGTTGGGCATGCAGACTGGAGCAGACACTGTGGAACAGAATGGAATGTCCTCAAAAAACTAAAATGGAACTGCCTTTTGACCCTGCAATCCCACTGCTGGGATCATACCCTAAAATCCCTGAAACACCAATCCAAAAGAACCTATGCACCCCAATGTTCATAAGCAGCACAATTTACAATAGCCAAGTGCTGGAAGCAACCTAAGTGCCCATCAGGAAATGAGCAGATCAAAAAACTGCAGTACACTTACACCATGGAATACTACACAGCAGAGAGAAAGGAGCTCCTACCCTTTGCGACACCACGGATGCAACAGGAGAGCATTATAATAAGTGAAATAAGCCAGGCAGTGAAAGACAAATACCATATGATCTCACCTATAAGTGGAACCTAATCAACAAAACAAACAAGTGAGCAAAATAGAACCAGAGACATGGAAATAAAGAACAAACGGACAGTGACCAGAGGGGAGGGGAGAGGGAGATAATGGGGAAAGAAGGGGAAGGGTCAAGTCAATGAACATGTATAAGGGACCCATGGACAAGACAATGGGGTTGGGGGAGAGGATTTAAAGTGGAAGGTTGGGGGTGGATAGGGCAGGATAGACTAATGGGGGGGAAATGGGGACAACTGTAATTGAACAATAAAAAATTAAGAAAAAAAGATTACTAAACAAAATGTCTGCACATTTTGGTCAGAAATAGTTTCCTTTTTTAAATCTCTCCATTATGATAAGGTATTTGTGTATTATTTCAGTTGTTTTGAGAATTTAGATAGAACCATGGTATTAATTACCAAGTCCAACTGATTAGAGTCCAGCTTAACAAAGGAATATTAGATTTTTCTAACAAATTGAGGAATAGCACTTTATTTAAAAACCTCTATTGACAATTAGCTGAACATGAAAATAAATCATACCTATACACACAAAAATAAATTTCATGTAAATTAAGGGTTTAAGTGTATTGTTCCCTACCCTAAAAAAAAAGTATTAAAAGAAAAGCAGGAGGAAAAAAAACTCGTTGAGGTTGAGAAAATCTTCCTTAGCATGGATCAAAGAAATGAAATTGAGTATGTAACAGTACTATAGGCATACCTTGTTTTATTGTGCTTCACTTTATTGAATTTGAGACACTGTTTTTTTTTTTTTTTTTACAATTATAAGGTTTGCGGCACCCCTGCATGGAGCAAAAGTCCATCAGTGCTGTTTTCCCAGTAGCATTTGTTTACTTTGTGTCTCTGTGTCATATTTTGGTTATTCTTGCAATATTTTAAACATTTTCAGGGTTATTAAATTTTGTTATGGTGATCTGTGATCAGTGATCTGATGTTACTACTGTAATTGTTTTGAGATGCCATGAACTTCACCCATATTAGATGGCAAACTTGACAAATTTTGTATATATTTTGACTGCACTACTGACTAGCAGTTCCCCCATCTCTCTCTCTTCTCCTTGGGCCTCCCTATTCCCCCAGATACAACAATAACTAGGCTAATTAATAACCCTATCATGGCTTCTGGTGTTCATGTGAATGAGCTACAGGCCTCTCACTTTAAATCCAAAGCTAGAAATGATTTAGCTTAACGAGGAAGATACATCAAAAGCTGAGAGAGGCTGAAAGGTAGGTTTTTTGCACCAGTCAAGGTGTGAATGCAAAGGAAAAGTTCTTGCAGGAAATTAAAAATGCTTCTCCAATGAACACATGGATACTAAGAAAGCAGAACAGCCTTACTGCTAATACAGAGAAAGTTTTTCTGGACAGATCAGATCAGCTACAACACTCCTTTAAGCCGAAAGCTAATTCAGATTAAGGTCCTACCTCTCTTCAATTCTATGAAAGCAGAGAGAGGTGGAAAGTTGCAGAAGAAAAGTTTGAAACTAGCAGAGTTCAGTTCATGAGAATTAGAGAAAAAAACCCACCTCGATAACATAAAACTGCAAGGTGAAACAGCAAGTGCTGATTTAGAAGCTGAGGCAGTTATTCTGATCAACTTTAAGATAATTAACGAAGGGGGCTACGCTACACAACAGATTTGCAAGAGAGACAAAAGAGCATTATATTCAAAGAAGACATCACCTAAGCCTTTCACAGCCAGAGAAAAGTCAATTTCTGGCTCTCTTTTTAGGAGCTAACGTAGTTGCTGATTTTAAGTTGAAGACAATGCTCATTCACAACTCCAAAAATCCTTTGAGAATTATGCTAAATATACTCCACCTGTGCTCTATAAATGGAATAACAAAGCCCGGATAACAGCACACCTGTTTACCACATGGTTTACTGAATATTTTTTAGACTCAGAAAAAAGGTTGTTCTTGAAATATTACTACTCCTTGACAATGCACCGGGCCACCCAAGAGCTGCAACGTGTATGTACAATGAGGTTAATGTTCTTTTCATGACTGCTAACATAACATCCACTCTGCAGACCATAGGCCAAGGAATAATTTTAATTTTAATAATGTCTGGTTATTTAAGAAATACATTTCATGCCTTGGCTGGGTAGCTCAGTTGGTTAGAGCATTGTCCTAATACACCAAGATTGTAGGTTCGATTCCTAGTCAGGACACATGCAGGAATCAACCAATGAATTCATAAATAAGTGGAACAACAAATTGATGTTTCTCTCTTCCTCTCCCTAAAATCAACAAACTAAAAAAAAAATACATTTTGCAAAGCTATACATAGACAGTGATTCCTCTGAAGGATTGGGCAAAGTAAATTAAAAACTTTCTGGAAAGGACTTATTCTAGATGCCTTTGAGAACATTTGTGATATGTGGAAAGGTCAAAATATCAACATTAACAGGAGTTTGGAAAAAATTGATTCCAAAATTCATGAATGATTTAGGAGTTCAAGAATTCAGTGGAGGAAGTAACTATACATATGGTGGAAAAAGCAAGAGAACTGGAAGTGGAATCTGAAGATGTGACTGAATTACTGCAACCTCATGATAAACCTTTAGTGGGTGAAAAACTGCCTCTTATAGATGAGCAAAAAAAGAGGTTTCTTGGGATGGAATCTGCTCCTGGTGAAGATGCTGCGAAGACTGTTGCAGTAACAAAGGATTTACAATATCACATAAACTTCATTGACAAAAGCAGCAGCAGGGTTTAAAGGACTGACTCCAACTCTGACAGAAGTCCCACTGTGGGTAAAACGCTGTCAAACAGCGTCACATGCTACAGAGGACTCACTCACGAAAAGAAGAATCAATCAACGGGGCAAACTTCACTGCTGTCTTATTTTAAGGAACTGCCAGTCACACCAGCCTTCAGCAACCACCACCTTGACAGGCAGCAGCTGTCAACACTGAGGCAAGACCCTGCACCAGCAAAAAGATTAGGACCAGCTGAACGCTCTGATGATGGTCAGCTTTTAACAGTAAAGTATTTTTCTTTTTGCTTTTAGAGGAAGTAAAAGGGAGGGAAAAGAGAGGGAGAGAACATTCAATGGGAGAAAGAAACACTGACCAGTCGCACTGGGGACGGAACCCACAACCTAGGCTTGTGCCCTGACCGGAACTGAACCAGCGATCTTTGGCTTTGTGGGATGATGCCCCACCAACTGAGCTACACTGACAAAGGCATCAATAAAGTATTTTAAAGTCAAGGTATGTACACTGTGTTTTTAGACACAATGCTTTTGCATACTTAGTAGACTACAGTGAAGACACAATTTTTACAAGCTGGGAAACCAACAAATTCATATGACTTTCTTTACTGTGATATTTACTTTTTTGTGGTGGTCTGGAACCGAACTTACAATATTTCTGAGGTATGCCTGTATTTTGATATAAGTAATGCTTAAGAATAGGAAAACATCTTTAGAAAGAAGTGGACAAAGTAAAAAAAGGTAATTCTCAAAATAAGAAATGTAAATACAATTATTAAAATCTATTATTAAAAAATGCAATTTAAAGCAATGAATTTTTTCACACATCAGATTACCAAATATTAAAGAGACTGATGCAACCTATAGTTGGCAAGGGAATGAAAAACACCTACTCTCATACTTTTTGGTATGAACATATTATGTGTGTAATGTTTCTGGAAGGCAGAGAGTTATGAGTGGGGAGCTGTAGATTATTAACAGTCTTTTAATTTCTATTGTTAGTGACCTACTTAGTCTTTAAAACTTATTCATCAACTTTCTTAATTTATATTTTCCTGAAAATTATCCATCTAATTTAGATTTTAAAATATATCAGTTTACAGTTGCACACAATGATCTTTTAAAGAAAATCACCTCTTTGTCTGGGGCTATACCCTTTCATATGACTAATATGTTATATATTTTCCCCATGGGCAGAATAGCCAGAGATTTGGTCTAACTTTTTTAAAAAGAATCAGATCTTGATTACATTGATCAATTTTGGGGACTGATTATCCATTTTATTAATTACTTCTTGCTTTCTTTGCTTATTTCATTAGTCTTTTCCCAGATTAGAATGCTTATTTCAATTATTTCCTAAGTGAACTTGTTCAACTAAAGTATCACTTAAGGTTATACACTTTCCTCTAAATATAGATTTAGTCACATCCCATAAATTTCATACATGTGCTTTCACTGTCCTTAATGAAAAAAGTCTAATTTCAATTTTTAGTTCTTCTATAGCCCAAGAGTTTAGAATGATGCTTTAAAATTTTTATCTGGTTAGTGAAAAATAATAGTTAAGTTCTAACATTATTGTATTATGGTTAGAGAACAACAGCTTGGTTATAAATCTTCCACTTTTGGGATTTATCAACATTTTGCCTAAATGTACAATTAATTTTTGTAAATATGCCTTCAGCATTTGGAACAACTGTGGATGCTGTGTTCTGGGAATGAAGTTTTATATAGATATTTTAGATCAAGTTTGTTAACATTGCTATTAAGATCTTCCCTCTCTTTTATCTGTACATGTTAAAATCTGAGAAACTCAGTTCAAGTATCAAGTATTGTACGCTTGTAGTGGCATCACACTCTACATTGTAGCCACGTCCGGATGAATGAACAAATGAAAACACCTCGGTTGAAAGCACAGAGTAGTTTCGGAAGTCTCTAAAAGACTCATTCCTCCTTTGAAAATAACAAAGTGGGGTTAGGGTAGATTCTCAAGACAAGTAACATTCAATTAAAACAGGAAGCACTACCACCACCACAAACCCTATCTTCCCACTGTATAGAAACTCGTATTTCTAATCTTCTAGCAAAACTAGATAGTACTGGCAGAGTAATGGAGATACAGAAATTTTCATGCACTGTAGGCAGGAATATAGACTGGAAAATTAAGTATACGCGTAGTTTACGATCTGAGAATTCCAACTCTAGATGTATGTGCCAAAGACAGTCCCGCACAGGTCCGCTGGAGGGTACAGGCGAGGATGCGCACCGCGGTGCTTTGTGGTGCTGGGAGCTGACAGCAGCCTTGGTGTCCACTACAGGGAAAGTGCACAGGTAGACTAACTGGCAGATACCCTCAGTGGAGTGCCGTAAAATGATCAGAAACCTGGATTAGATGTCCTTACAGCAATGTAGGTGGATCTTAAAAATACAGTGCTTTAGTGAGAATAAGAATAACAATGCTATATCATTTTATATAAATTGAAAATACACACACACACACACACACACACACACACACTCACAAAACACACTTTGTAAGAAATCTTGAAAGCCGAAAGACATTTACAAAACAAGACTAGCTGCCCATGGGAGGTTAGCAATGAGCAAGGGAAATGGGGGTAAAATTCTGAAGAGAGGCCATGAGCTTATGAGCACATTTACCTCAACCCCTGGCACCTGGAGTTCAAAGAAAGTTTTATTTTATCTTGGCATGGAAACTGGGCTTAATACTTTTTTAATCCTATTATTTCACTGTGCTTCTAGAAGGATTATGAGATCTGAATAGGTATTTTAGGCAGAAACTAGAACACAATGAAAAATTTGAGAATTTTCCTTTCCAGCTCACAAAGAACACTTTGTGTTTGTTTGATCGGTCTGCCTTACCTCACTTTTTTTATTAATGTCAAGCAAAAACAACTTTCACAGTTTCTTATTAGAAAATACATGTTTCTTATTAAAAAATATAAAACACACAGAAAATTATAACAAAAATTAGTCTCATAATTTCAAGATATTAATATTTTGTTTGTCATATATACATACATGTATATAATGTTATATTTATAATACTATATATAGCTTTGTATCTTGCTTTTTATCTCTTAACATATCATGAAACTTATACTTTGGGTTTCAAGATAGTGCTTTTGACTGCTGTTTTTCTTCATATATGATCATAATTGTGAAGACTGATGAAACCAGCCTGTTTTGTTAAAAAAGCATTAAGAACACTGGTAAGCATTTGATTTGACATTACCAAAGCTCTCACTTTATTCTCTTACGGAGGTCTCTTTGTTTGGTAGTTAGTTTGTGTTGTTCATTTGCCAGCTGCTAAAAACATGGATAACTGAAATGAGGTAAAAAAATATAGAGAGAAATAATTTATTTCCAGCTTTTGCCCATAAAACAGAAAAAGTTGACTTTTTTTGTTCTGATGGTAGTAAACTATCTTCCTTCTTCAACACCAATATACAACCAGAAATGAGAAAAAGAGATGAGGGAAAGAGAGAATAAGAGAAAACACAGAGAGAAACCACAGAGGCAAACACAGCAAGAATATGAGAAAGGGAGGAGAGGAGGAACCGCCAGAAAAAGAGACACACAGCAGAGACAGTGAGACAAGAGACAGCGTGGGTGTGGGAGGGGTTGGGTGTGTAGATGCAGAGATAAAGAACAGAGAAGCAGACAGTGAAAAGACACAGTATCGAGAGAAAAGCACATTGCAGAGACTGAGGAGAGAATGCGTAGATACAGAAGGAAGAGGCACAGAAGGAGTGAGTCAAAGAAAGAGTACGTGTCATCAATGAAAGAAGGGAGGGATGATCAGGCAGCTGTAGCTATTCCCTTATACTGATTCTTACATCTTCAAGTGTACGAACAGGTAAAAAATGTGCTGGGTACACATGTTCAGCACACAACAAGCATTAGCATATCTAAGGAAATCTAGGTAAAAGACAAGATAGTTAAAAAAAAAAGTTGGAAATGGTTAATAGAACTTCCAGCCAAGATGGAGGCACAGGTAGCTTCCTTGCATAACCAAAAAAGAAAACAACCAACTTAAAAACAAAAAACAACCGGAAAATCAAACTGCGTGGAAGTCCAACAACAAAGGAGTTAAAGAATAAACATTCATCCAGACTGGCAGGAGGGGTGGAGATAGGCCAGTGGGGACAGAGCAGACAAGGCAAGGTGGTGGCTGGCCGACCAGGAGGGCAAGGTGGCGGCTGGTGGACCAGGCGGACCCACATAAGTGTGAGAATAAACTGCAAGGAACAACTGGGAAGTGAGACAGGCTGTGCAACTCAGGGTTCCAGCATGTAGAAATAAGGCCTCAAAACCTCTGGCTGTAAAAACCAGTGGGGTTTTGGCGGCAGGAGAAACTCCCAGTTTCACAGGGGAGTCTGTTGGAGTGACCTACAGGGATATAGAACAGACAAAAACTCAACCACCCAGAAATCAGCACCAGAAGGGCCCAATTTGCTTGTGGGTAGTGGGGGAAGCAGCTGAAAGCAGGGCAAGAGCCAAGCAATCGGCATTGTTCCATCTCTGATCCCGCCCCCGCATACAGCATCACCACAAAGCAAAGGGGGTTGTCCCACCCTGGCGAATACCCAAGGCTCCACACCTTACAACGTTAACAGGTACTCAGGAGAAGGAAATATGAACCACATGAAAGAGCAGATCAAAACTCCTGAAAAAGAACTAAATGGTGAGGAGATAACCAACCTATCATGTGCAGAGTTCAAAACACTGGTAATCAGGATGCTCACAGAAATGAATGAGTATGGTCCCAAAATAGAGGAAAAAGTGAAGGACATACAAAGTAAAATAAAGAAAAATACACAGGGAACCAACAGTGAAAGGAAGGAAACCAGGACTCAAATCAAGGATTTGAAACAGAAGAAAGACATAAACATTTAACCAGAACAAACGGAAGAAACAAGAATTCAAAAAAATAAAATAAAATAAGGAGACTCTTAAGAACCTCTGGGACAACTTGAAATGTCCCAATATCCGAATGATACGGGTACCAGAAGGAGAAGAGGAAGAACAAGAAATGGAAAACTTGTTTGAAAAATTAATGAAGGAAAACTTCTCCAATCTGGCAAAAGAAATAGACATGCAATTCCAGGAAGCCCAGAGAGTCCCAAAGAAGCTGCACCCAAGGAACACACACCATGGCACAACATAATTACATTAGCCAAGATTAAAGATAAGGAGAGAATCTTAAAAGCAGCTAAAGACCACGTTGGAGCACCACCACCCTGCCCCTGCACAGCTGATCCTCCACGGAGGGTGGAGGTTGGTCATCAGTGATCACAGCCAGTTCTTGCAGCCGACTGGCCTGGGTAAATCCTTCCCATTGACCTGCCAACAGCAATCAAGGCTCAACTACAAGAGAAGGGTATACTCAGCCCACATGAAGGGCAGACCTCGAGTACCCAGCTTGGGTGACAGGGGAGGCTGTGCCACTGGACCCTACAGGACTCCTACTACATTAGGCCATGTTACCAAGAGAGGGAGTCATAGTAGCCCTACCTAATACACACAAACACACATAGGGAGGCTGCCAAAATGAGGAGAAAAAGAAACATGGCCCAAATCAAAGGAGAGAACAAAACTCCAGAAAAATAACTAAACAAAATGGAGATACACAATCTATCAGATACAGAGTTCAAAACACTGGTAAATTAGATGCTCAAGTAACATAGTGAGGACCTCAACAGCATAAAAAAGATCCAGTCAGAAACGAAAACAGTTTACAGGGAAACAGTAGTAGAATGAATGAAGCTGAGAATCAAATCAATGACTTGGAATGTAAAGAAGCAAAAAAAACAACCTATCAGAAGAACAAGAAGAAAAAAGAATCCAAAAAACCAAGGATGGTGTAAGCAGCCTCTAGGACAACTTCAGGCATTCCAACATTCACATAGTAAGGGTGCCAGAAGGAGAAGAGAAAGAACAAGAAATTGAAACTCTATTTGAAAAAATAATGAAAGAAAACTTCCCTAATTTGGTGAAGAAAATAGACATGCAAGTCCTGGAAGCACAAAGTCCCAAACAAGATGGACACAAAGAGGCCCACTCCAAGACACATCATAATTAAAAGGCCAAAGGTTAAAGATAAAGAGCGAATCTTAAAAGGAGCAAGAGAAAAGAAGTTAGTTATCTACAGGGGAGTTCCCAAAACACTGTCAGCTGATTTCTCAAAACAAAACAAAACAAAAAAGATAGAGAAACACAGAGAAAATAGATGAATGAATTTTAGAAAATATGACAGCATAAAGACAGGCTTAATGAACCTCTTCTTCAACAACTGAAAGACACAAACAAAAAGTGAAAAGAATATTCAGAATCTAGGAAAAGGGTTCCACTCATACCACAGAATTCCAGAAACACTGTCTAGAGGACCAGCTGGGACCAAATTTAAGGAGCTGTCGCAAAGCTCTTCCTACACAAAGGATCATACAGAAGGGTAAAAGGTGAGTCCACTCAATTAAGACATACCCTTCCGGTATCTTGGAAAAGGAATTGAGGTAATAAGTGTCCCAGGAAAAGATCAATGTTCTAACTGCAGACATGTTCCCTATAAAAAAATAGTGCCTCGTGCCCTAGCCAGAACACATTCTCCCCTCTGGTCAGGAAAAAGTCAGAATAATCTCTTAAATCTAACTACCTTAGTTGGATTACTAAGATTTGCTAGAAAATAAAGTAAGGCTTCAGTCATATCATTGCTCACACAACAACGTCATGAAAGCTGCTTCCAGCTGACCATAAGGTAGTACAATAACAAAATCCCAAGGAATGTCCCGTAAAACTAGGTACTTTTCTTCATCCTCAATCAGTAAGAGGGCCATCAGTTTAAGAGTTTTAAAAACAAGGGCAGATAAAACTATCACCTACAGTAGCTGTCCAGAGTCTAGAATCACCTACTATCTCCCTGCCTTTCCCAACTTTGAGGGAAAAAGAAATACAAGCCATATACAATTTGTCTTTAGGTTCAATCCCTAGAAAGGGGATTCAAGCAGTATCTTGAAAACAGGTAATAAGACAGTCACAGAGAATTCTTCTACATTGCTTGTGGGCAAATAAATGGTTTCCACAGAACTGTTCAGAGACAAAGACAGTAATGAGAAAACAAAAGAGAAGAAATATGTAAATATTTTATGGCATTAAAGTGGAAGAAAGGGAAAAAATTTATTTTGCAAGAAGTTTTACCCATTTTAGTCAATAAATAATTTATATTTGTACTTCAAAAAAACCCAAAACAAAACATGGACCTAATGATATAGATCCACAGTAAACTAAGACGATGGAGGGAGATTAAAAGGCAGTTGACAAAATTAACATAATTCATCAAAAAGAACAGAGACAGGCACTAAAGGAAACAAAGGTCAAAAATAACAGCGCACATCGGATCCCGTCTCTGTCTCCACAGGGACTCGTCAACTTGTTACAAGGAGTACTGCTTTGTAGCAGCCGTTCCAACTCCCTTCCTAAAATTCAGTATGATCATCCTGGTAACGGTCGCACTAGCTCTGCAGAATTACTTTCTGAAATCTCTGCAGTTCTAACCCACTCAGTTTTAATTTTCTTTTCATTGTTGTTCAAGCACAATTGTCTCCATTTTCACCCCACCATGCCCCCTCCCCCATCCCCACCTCCCACCCTCGAACCCACCCTCTTTGGCCTTGTCCATGTGTCCTTCATACATGGCCCTTGATGCCCCCACCATTATCCCCTATTATCCCTCTCCCTCCTCCTCTCTGGTTACTGTCAGACTGTTCTTTATTTCAATGTCTCTGGTTGTATTTTGAATAAACAAAAAAGCATTAACATGAACCACTTTCAACCCCTTTAATTTAAATCTCAGCACGTTAAAATTTGTAAATAAAGAGACATTTTCCACCTCTTTGTCCAGGTTGTTCCTTGTGCTTATGGGACTCCCAATGGCATTTCAGCCTCTGCTAAAGGCCACTGGATTTTAATATCAAGGTAGAAAAGAGAAATAATTCCTAGTTAGTTGTATTTTAAGTATTAGTTATTGAGTTCTTCTATTTAAATATGCTCCTGTAAATTATGCTGAAAAGTTTGCTTTGAAAACTCTATTTTTAAAATTAGAGTCATATTTGAAGCTTTTCATGAGAAAAGTAAATGTGAATAGTAAGAAATTTTATTCCCATAGTTGACCCATGTTGTTAATTCATTAGTGCTTTCTAAATTCATAGAGAAGATTAGGAGAATGCATTTCTAACCATTACTTACTGCACTATGGGTAGTAAGTATATACCAATGCCAACTTTAAATGTACTGTAAAATAATACAACCAGCAAAGTTAATCATATACATGCAAAAGGTATATCATATCTTATACAGAAGTCAGGAATCAAGTCCATTCACCAAATTTCAAATTGATGTTTAATAATAATTTTATGACAAAATATAAAGTGGGTAAACTAGATACCATTAGCATAGTATTTATTGTTTAATGTACTTATCACTGGATTGTTTGCATACTTTAATCTGGTTAATATATTTAAATTTGCTTTTTTTTCTCTTTCTGAAGGCTCTGTTTATAGTATTTTGTGACACTACCATAAAGCTGAACTATATAAATAAAAAAAGTTTGGATAGTAAGAAAAGGAAGGAAGGAAGGAAGGAAGGAAGGAAGGAAATCATATAGCAATTAACAAAAAAGATTGGAAACAGTAAGAAATCATTTCAAAAAAATGATAAGAAACCCCAAAGAACCAAAACAATTTTGATAGGAAGAACCAAGTTGGAGGACTCACACTTCCTGGTTTCAAAACATACGACAGTGGGCCCTGGCTGGGTTGCTCAGTTGGTTACAGTGTTGTCCCAGTATGCCAAAGTTGTGGGTTCAATCCCTAGTCAAGGCACTAACAAGAATCAAACAATAAATACATAAATAAGTGAAATGACAAATTGATGTTTCTCTTGCTACGCCACTTTCTCTCTAAAATCGCAAATAAAAAAATTAAAGAAAAACATATTACAATGGTATAGTAATATAACAGTATGGTTCTGGCATAAAGACAAATAGATCAATGGACCAGAGTGGAGAGCCCAGAAATAAACTCTTCTGCATATGTTAAGATGATATACGGTCAAAGGATTTTTGACCCTTGACAAGGTGCAAGACAACTCAATAAGGAAAGTGCAGTCTTTTCAAGAAATGGTTCTAGGAACACTGGATGTCCACATGCAAAAGTATAAAGTTGGCGCCTTATACCGTATACAAAAATTAACTCAAAATGATTAAAGACCTAACCATAAAACCTAAAACCTCTTAGAGAAACATAGGAGAAAATTTCATGGCATGGAAGTTGGTAATGATTTCTTGGATATGACACCAAAGTACAGACAATAAAAGCAAAAAGAGACAATTAGGACTACATCAATACCAATTTTAAAAATTTAAAAATTACCTGGCTCAATCAGTGGATTGAGCACTGGTCTGCAAACCAAAGGGTTGCAGGTTGGATTCCCAGTCAGGGCACATGCCTGGGTTGCAGGTCAGGTCCACATTAGGGGCCACGCAAGAGGCAACCACATGCTGATGCTTCTCTCCCTCTCTTTCTCACTCCCTTCCCCTCTGTCTAAAAATAAACAAAATCTTTTAAAAAAATTAAAAAAATATTAAAAATATCTGTGCATCAAAGGATACAATCAACACAACATAGTGAAAGGCAACATGCTGATTGGGGAAAAAAATTTCCAAATCATATGTCTGACATGGGGTTAATATCCAGACTGTATAAAAAAACTCCTACAACTCAACAACCAAAAAATAAATAACATAGTTCAAGAATGGGAAAAGAACTTGCACAGACATTTCTCCAAACTTGATAAATAAATGGCCAACAAGCATATGAAAAAATGCTCAACATCAGTAATCAACAGAGAAATGCAAATCACAATCACAATGAGATATTACTTTATACCTATTAGGGTGGCTAGAAACGCCTCCCAGAAAATAACAAGTGTTAGCAAGGATATGAAGAAATTGGAATCCTTGTGCACTGTTGTACATTGTTGGTGGGCTGTAAAATGGTTTGGCCACTGTGGAAAAGTATGGTAGTTCCTCAAAAAATTCAAAACAATTATCATATGATCTACCCTTCCCACTTCTGGATACATATACAAATAAAGTGACAGCAAAGTCCCAAAAAGGTATTTGCACAGCCATCTTCACAGCAGTACTGTCCACAATAGCCAACAGGTGAGTGCAACCCAAATGTCCATTGATGGCTGAATGAGTAAACGCAATGTGGTATATACATACAATGGAGTATTATTCAGCTTTAAAAGGAAGAAAATCTGGTCACATGGTTTTGTACAACATGAATGAACCTTGAGGGCACTATGCTAAGTAAGTGCACAAGTCTGTTCCTAAAAGGCAAATATTGTATGATTCCACTTACATGACATTATCTAAGGTAGTCAAATTCACAGAAATACGTAGAACAGCGGTGAGCAGGTGCTCAAGATAGAGGGAAATGGGGAGCTGTTTAATTGGTACAGCATTTCAGTGTTGCAAGATAAACTTCTGGAGATTTGTTTCACAACAATGTGAATATACTTAACACTACTAAATTGTACACTGAAAAAGAGTTAAGATAAATTTTATGCATTGTTTTTTTTTTAACCACAATAAAAAGGTTATTTCCCCAGTTCAGAACAGGAAAAAAAGATAGATAAAATTTAAACCAAATGTATTTGTTACAACTTTGAACCTAAATGAAATAAATTCACCTAAAAAAACCCCCCTCACAATTAGTGGGGGGAAAAGTTAAATTCAACCAGATGCTACTTATACTTGAGTAAAGTAACTTAAGAAAGCTAAAAATGAAGGGATAAAAATGTACATTTAAAAAATTGCACTGGGCCCTGTCTGGAGTGGCTCAGTGGACTGAGTGCCGGCCTGCTAACCAAGGGGTTGCAAGTTTGATGTCCAGTCAAGGCACATGCCTGGGTTGCAGGCCAGGTCCCCAGCAGGGGGTGCGCAAGAGGCAACGACACATTGTCTCTCCCCCTACCCCTTCCTCTCTCTAAAAATAAAGAAATATTCTTAAAAAATGCATTGGATGAAACAGAATCAAAGACAAAACATGTTAAAAATGGAAAATGAAACTTACTTTGCATGATTTATGGTATAATTCACAGCTAATAAAAAACTATCATCTATGTTTACGTGCCAGGCATAAACATACACATTACTCTTCAATTACCACAAAGACAAATCAACTTTCAAATACACTCTCTGAAGTCTTTAACAGATTAAAGAAACCAATATTTGGGAAGAATATAATAAACATAATTAACAAAGATAATTTACTACATATAATCACAATTAGAAGGTCATATGCTGTGTGGAGACTCTGCCTCCTTTATAATGGCCTTGGAGCACTTATTCATACATTAAGCCACAAAGGAAATCTCTGCATATCCTACAACAGAAACAGAACTGAGCACAATCTTTAATCAAGATACAATGAAATTATAAATTAATATATAGTGACAATAAATCCAAGCTAATGGAATTAAAAAAAAAAACTTCCCCTAAATTCTCTTGGATTAAACAGGAAATCCAAAGCTACAATTAAAACACATCTAAAAAGTACTACTAATAAAAATACCACAGATCAAAATCTACTAGATATATACATCTGTTTTCCACTTAGAAATCTAGAGTTGAATAAAGTATGCTCCCATCCCTATAACCACCACCGACAATAACAATAAAAATGTATCAACTTTAATTTCACAGATTTTTCTGGAAGTTTGCAGAGAGTCAAAGTCAAAAGGTCAATCCTGGCCCAAAATGTAAGAAGAGATAGCGCTGCCTGCAAAACACCTCCTCACAATGAGTGGGGGGATTTGAGACATGAACACTGGATTCCCTGGAGATTCAAATGGATACAATTAAGAAGGTTGGAGACTAGATTAAGTGCTGGACAATGTACACTGATGAGGGTGTGAAGGCCTTTGGGTGCTACAGATACTGAGGGAGGCTGCATCCTTGCTGCTATTTCTCTGCAAACTTCACCAGAAAAAAGAATGAAGAGTTTAGGAGTGTCCATTACGCAGACCCAGGAAAGCGGACCAGCAGCTGCAGTGGGAAGGGCACAAAACTACCGGGGAGGGATGTCAGCAGAACTGGCAGAGCAGGGAGAGCTCCAGGGACTTGTTCCTCTCCAAGGACCAAAAACCTGACAAAAACTGTCAAAACAAAAAATGTGAAAATCAACCTTATCAACTCTGAAATACAAAGGTTTATGGTAAATAAATAAAAACTTAAGCAGGAGCAAGGCCAACTAAACAAAGTAGAAGAGTTCCCTGCTCCCCAGCAAGGTACAGAGCACAGCCACCTGTACTCCCAGTGTGGGTATTTGCTTCCAAAGGAAGCACAGAGTATCTTGTTCCCAAGGACTTGTTTCTTTCAACCTGCCTGAGTATTCCCTGACGGACTGACACAAGGGGACCTGCCTAGGTTTCATTAAACTTAGAATTCTCTTAGGGCATTTCAGAAGTAGAGATTTCCTTGGAAACACTGAAAGCCAATTTAAAAAGGTGTTTCTGCATGAAACAAAAAAACCCAACCAACCAACCAACCAACCAACCAACCAACACATGGACAGTTGGGGCAAACAGCAGCCACACTGAAAGCCAGGGAGAAAAGCAGTGAGAATTTTGGGGACACAGGATTTTGAAAATCTCCCATGTACCATGGGGAAGCTAGAAAACACATGCACAGGGGCAGGATGTATGTGCAGAAAAGACCTCAAAAGACCTTAAGGTCTCACCACTGGCTGATGTTTAAGCTTAATGCAAGGAAGAAATTGCCTAAGGTAGAGTTGTAAATGGCCTCTGGACAACCACTCAAGTCTCTAAAACACAGACCATCTACAGAGACCCGGTGAGCTTTTTTCCCTTTCCCTTCCTTTCCTTCTTTCTTTCCCTTGCCTGTCTGTCCCATCCCCAGGCGTTTCAGGACATCTGAACAGACATTAGAGACCAGCAAACAACACTGCACAAAAAATGGTTTAGAAAAGTCCCTAAACACACCAAGATCTTTAACCCATAACAAGCAGTAGCAACAAGCCCTAGGGAGGGAGAAGGAGAATCTGATTTCCAGATTTATTATGATATCCCAAATGTCTAGTTTTCAAGAAAAAATTATGAGGCATTGTGAGACACAAGAATGTATGGAACATTCACAGGAAAAAAAATTAACAGAAACTGACCCTCAGGAAACAAACATTGGACTTGCTATACAAAGACTTGAAATCAACTATCTTAAATATGCTTAAAGAGCCAAAAATATCCATGAGCAAAGAAACAAGGAGAATGATGTCTTTCTTACCAAAGACAGAATATCAAAAAGTATAAAGATACAATCTCTCACTATAAAAATATAAATGGTAAGGGTGCGGGCTTATACAGAAGCAGAGTTTTTGTGCACTACTGAAATTAAGTTGGAATCATTTCATATTAGGCTGTTACTGTATTTTGTTGTGCATAATGTGCTCCCATGTATAACATGCACCTATGTTTTGGCCCAAACTTTCAGGAAAAAAAATCTTTAGTTTTAATTTTTTAATTCAATGTATTTATTTATATTTAGAAAGAAAACCAATTATTGTATTCCAAGGTATTACTTTGCATGTGGATATCATGACTGCTTTCTACAGTAACACTTTTAATGCATAGCGTAAAAAAAGAATTATCTAAAAACATTTATATAGATACAGAATCAGTACTACCCATGTATAATGCACATTCTTACCTTTCCCTCAAAATTTGGGTAAAAAGTGCACATTATACATGGCAAATTATGGTATATGTTAAAGGTATTAACAATAATCCCCAGGTAACTACTAAGAAAATAACTAAAAAGTATAAAGGAAGGAGAATGAGAAGGGGCTCAAAACTGTACATTACAAAAATCAATTAAGTATGAAAGAAGACAGTAATGGAAGCACTGAAAAAGTAAAAAAGATATAAGACATAAACAAATAGCAAAATGGAAAAAAGTCCTTTCCTATTAGTACGTAGTTACTTTAAATGTAAATAGATTAAACTCTCCAATTAAAAGGCTGAAACGGCAGAATTGATTTTAAAATAACACAATATACCTATGTGTTATCTAAAAAGGACTCACTTTAGATCTAGAGACACAGAGTTTGAAAGTAAAGGGATGAAAAAGATATTCCATGCAAACAGTAATCAAAAGAGAGTTATGGTGGCTATACTAAATTCAAACAAAAGAGTTGTTAAGTTAAAATTTGTTAAAGAAATAAAGGGAATTATTAACTGAGAAAAGGGTCAACCTATGAAGAAGTTACATCAATTATGAACATATACATACCTGACAATACGGCCTCAAAATATATGAAGCAAAAACAGACAGAAATGAATGGAGAAATAAGCAGTTTCACATTAACAGCTAGAGACTTCAATACATCACTTTCAGTATGACAGGAAAACTAAACAAAAGACTAATAAAAACAAATAGAGGAGCTGAACTACACTACAAACCATATGAAACTAACAGACATATACAGAACACGCCAACCAGTAAGAGCAGAATACACAATCTTCTCAAGTGCACATGGAAATTCTCCAGGAGAGAAGACAGGTAGGCCATAAAACTGTTACAATAAATTAAAAAAGAAATAACACAATATATATTCTTTGACCACAATGATGAAACTAGAAATAAATAACAGAGGAGAAATTTTGAAAATACACAAATATATGGTAATTAAATAGTCTTAAACTATTAATGGTCAAAGATGGAATTATAAGAAAAATTTGGAATGAGTGAAATAAAAACAAAATATATCAAAACAAAACATATCAAAACTTACAGAATGCAGTAGACAGAGTTTACAAGGTGATTTATACCTGCAAAAGCAGTTCTCAAAGGAAAATTTATAGCTGTAAACACCTATATTAAAAAAGGAATTGTAATTTCAAACCAATAATATAACTAAACTCTAAATAATTAGAAAACAGCAAACTGAACCTAAAGTAAGCAAAAGTAAGTAAGATTAGAGATAAAATATAGAGTAGAAAAACAATAGAGATGGATAAATTCTTAGAAACATGCAAACTATAAAAACTGACTCAAGAAGAAATAGAAAACCTGAGTAGACTTATTATAACAAAGAGATTAAATCAGTAATAAAATTTCCCTCAAAGAAGAACCCATGACCAGATGGCTTCACTGATGAATTCCACCAAGCAAAAAGAATTAACATCAACCATTAACACAGTTCTCAAACTCATCCAAAAAATAGATGAGGGAAAACATTTTAACCATTCTATAAGGCCAGTATCACCCTGATACCAAAGGCAGACAAAGATACCACAAGGGAACTACAGAACAATATCCTTTATAAATACAGATGCAAAAGTCCTCTTCAAAATTCTAGCAAATCAAATCCAACAGCATACGAAAAGGATAACATATCATGGCCAAGTGAGATTTATCCCTGGAATGCAAGGCTGGTTCAACACATGCTTATCAACATTCATATTAATATTTAGAATAATAATAATAATAATAATAATAATAGTTAACCAGATGATCATCTCAATAGATGCTGAAGTTTTTGACAAAAATCAGAATGCTTTCATGACAAAAACACTCAATAAAACAAGGAAAAAAGGTAACTTCCTCAGCATGATAAAGATCATAAATGAAAATCCACAGCTAAAACTGTTCTCAATGGCAAAAGACTGAATGCTTTCCTCCTAAGATCACAAACAAGACAATGGTGCCTGCTTTTGCCACTTCTATTTGACACTATACTAGAAGTTCTCACCAGATCAATTAGCCAAGAAAAAGGGCACACAAATTAAAAAAGAGGAAGTAAGACTATCTCTAGTCACAGATTACATGATCTCATTTGTAGAAAGTCAGTTTTGCTATCTATACACTAATCATCAACAATACAAAAAACTGAAGAAAACAATCACACTTAAAATAGCATCAAAAAGAAAAAATACTGAAAATCATGGAATCCCAATGGGCCTCCAAATAGCCAAAACAATCTTGAAAAAGAGTATGTTTGGAGGTCTTCTACTTCATCATTTCAAATATTATTTCAAAAAATACAAGTAAAGCAAAACAGTGTGGTACTGGCATCAAGACACACATATAGACCGGAAATAAACCCTTACATATATAGTCAAACGATTTTTATGCCCAGACCATTCAACAGGGAAAAGACTTTCTTCTTTTCAACAACTGGTGCTGGGACAACTAGATATCCACATGCAAAAGGATAAAGTTAAAGCCTTACTTTACACAGTATACAAAAAATACATCCTGTGCTCAGAGATTGGAAGACTTACTATTATTAATATGGCAATAAATCCCAAAGCAAATACAGACTCAATGCAATTAATATCAAAATTCCAATGACCTTTACAGCAGAAATAGAGATGCTGATCATAACAGTCACATGGAAATACAAGGGATTGAACAGCCAAAACAGTGTTGAAAAGAACAAAGGTAGAAGAATCACCTTCTCGGTTCTAAAACTTACTACAAAGCTACAGTAATCAAAATAGTGCAGTAATGGCATGCAAACAGGAATGTAAATAAAAGGAACAGAACTACAAGCCTATAAATAAACTCTCAATTTTATGCTCAGTTAAGTTTAGACAATGGAACCAAGAGCACGCAGAGAGAAAGTACTCTACAATATCTGGTGCTGGGACAACTGAATATCCATGTGGAAAAGAATGAAGTTTTGATCCTTACTTCACACTACAGACAGAAATTAACATATGTCGAAGATGCAAATAAAAGTCCTAAAAGTATAAAAAATTTTAAATAAAATATAGGGACAAATCTTCATGACTCTGGATTTGGCAGTGGTTTCTTGGATGACGTGAAAAGCACAAGCAACAAAAAATACGAGCACTGGGCTCTTCATCAAAGGACAGGAACAGTGAGTAAAAAGATAACCCAGAGAGTGAGGAGCAAATATTTGCAAACTATACATCTAGTAACGGTCTACAATCCAGACTCTATAAAGAAATCTTACACCTCAAAAAAACAAAAATTAAAATGATTAAAGACTAGGTAAAGACCTGAACAGATATTTCTCCAAAGAGGAAATATAAAAGGCCAATAAGCACATGAAAAGATGCTTGATGTCATTAGTTACAAGGGAAAGGGAAAGGCAAATCAAAATGACAATGAGCATGAGATACCACCTCACACTAGGATGACCCCCAAAAGGTAAGTAAAAAGCGTTGGTGAATGTGGACACACTGGAACCCTAAGATGTTGCTGATTGAATATAAGATAGTATAGTCACTGTGGAAGTTTGACAGTTTCTCAATAAGCTAAACAGATAATTATCATAAGACTATTTCCACTCCTTGGTATATTCTCAAAAGAACTGTTTACGGTGTTCAAAGGAAAACTTGTACACTTCATGTTAGCTCTATTCCCCACAGCCAAAAGATGGAAACAACCCAAATGTCCATGAATGGATAAATAAAACATAGTATATAATGAATACATGCAATGAAGTACTGATAAATGCTAAGGCATGGGTGAACCCCAAAACATTAAGCTACAGTAAAAGAAGTCTGACGCAAAGGCCACATACGGTATGATTCCGTTTATATGACGTAACCAGAACAAGCAAGCTCAAAGAAACAGAAAGTTAGGCAAGTGGGTTTCAGGGGCTATTGGGGGAAGAGGGAAGAGAGACTGCTTAATGGGTATGAGGTTTCCACTAGGGTGATGAAAAAGTTGCTGAACCAGATAGTGGTGATAGCTGTAAAACACTGTGAATGTACTCAGTGCCACTAAATTGTACACTTTAAAATGGTTAACATGATAAACTTTATGTTATGTGTGTGTATTTTTCTACATACACAAAAATACCTCTACCTGGATCTTTTCCCCTTATCTCCTCTATGGAACAAAAAGCCTTAATCAGTGCTATTCCCAATTCTTTCTTATTTATAAACAGGTCGTATTGTACTATTTATATAGGTAATCACTGTCATTGAATACTTATCGAATCTCAATTATGAGAAATAGTATTTATGCTAAACTGTCTGAACGTCTTGTGCCTTCTTTCTTCTAGACTAGTGTTCTCTAAATTATCTGATCATGGGTCCTACTGGTAAAATATATTTTTTTAAGATTTTATTTATTTATCTTTAGACAGAGAGGAAGGGAGAGACAAAGAGAGGGAGAAAAACATCAAAGTGTAGTTGCCTTTCTCACACCCCCTACTGGGGTCCTGGCCTGCAACCCAGGCATGGTCCCTGATTGGAAACCAAACCAGTGACCCTTTGGTTCACAGGCCGGCGCTCAATTTACTGACCTACACCAGCCAGGGCTGATAAAATATTTTTGAACATCAATTACCAAAGTAGATATTTATAGGGTGGGGCAAAAGTAGGTTTACAGCTGTTCATATAAAAATATAATAATTAGTAAATAATAATAAAGAATAAACTGTTTTGCATTAATCACAACTATAAACCTACCTTTGCTCCACCCTGTATTTGTAAGTTACATAGTACTACTGTACTCATATATTATAAACATATAAAATGTAAATTCTAAATTAGAGAAAAATAAAGTTTTTCTTTCTATATTCCCAAGAACCATTTTGCAAGTATCACTCTTTGTAAAACACTTCTCTAGAGACCCTACATTTTATTCTTGGTTTAAGTAATGGCATTTGTTGACCCCCTGAGATATGTCTTTACTGAACTCCCTCGTAAGGCCACATTAGCCTTATAGGCAGTTGAGCCTCACTGTAAGGATGCTGCTGAGGCCTCTGTTACACGGTGGGGCCTTCTAGATGGGGACAGATGAGTACATTTCACTTAGGTTTTAGTACTAGAAATATGTGATGCTTTTGAAATTTTCTTTTTATCTTATAGATTCATGTCATTGATCACAAAATTCTAGGGACACTAACCAGCAGAGAAGAAAGCATAATTTGTGGCTCACAAACATACCTACACAGTAGATTTTATCTCCTTCCAGCATCAACTTGTCTTCCCACTACTCTCTTTATTTATTTTTAAAAATCATGTTGTAGCTCACTCTTCTCTGGCTTCTATAATTTTTTCATTCAAATTCTTCATTTATGTTTAAAAAATCATATTGTATTATGTGTGTGTATGTGTATGTGTTTAAAAGCAACTAAAAATTTCTTGAAAGACAGGGAAGTATGAATAAACAGAAAACAAAAACAAAACCCCAGCAATATTGTTCAGAATAAAGGTCATTCTGAACTCGAAGCTCCCCCATGCCAGGATCGTACTTTGCGGATTCTGAAGCAGTTAGCAGCCAAAGGGTAATTTGTAAATGAATACTGATGAAAAGAAAGACAACTCACAATAGCACTGTACTACACTTTCTCACTCTTTTCCAGTTGGTAAGAAATATAGTGAGGAAAGGGCAAATGGCTTTTTTTTTTCCACCTGTGTGCAAAGCTTAACCAAAAAGTCCATGAAAAAGGAAGTCACATTGCCAGATGCAAATTGTAGCCATGTACCTGGATGCGTTTCCTTCTGGTGTGTTCAGAAGTCATTTGGGGATAACATGTACTCAATGCTTTCTTCTTGTTCTTGCTCCGCTTCTCAATATATCTCCGCTGATGGTCAGTGATGCTGCTGTATAATTTAATTCGCCTGGGTGACAGACAAACTCTTTCATGGCCAAAAGCCTGGATCAATCGGGCAGTGTCAATGGTGGAAGCAGAGCTGCTCCTCTCATGCAAAATCACTTCTTTATCTGTTTGGTTCAATATATCTGATTCCACAGGAGAGGTGGTGGTGGAAAGGATGTTGGTGGGAGTATCTGTGAGCAGCTCACTGTCCTCTGATGGTCTAGAATCTGAAGAAGTGCTGTTTATGTAATGAAAACCTGGCTGCTTTCTCAGAATATATTTATCAAATTTAACCTGTTCAATTTTAATCTGATTGGAACCTCCAGCTTGATGAGTAGAGAGCACCTTGCTTTTTTTAAGGTCTCCTATGTTTTTATAGCATTTCTCCAAGCTTTTATACCGCTTCTTTTTCTGAAGCTTGTTTTTCTGTTGCTGCTGTCTACTCCTCCATTCTTTAGCATCTTGTTGCTCTCTGCTATCATCCTGTGTACTTTCTAAGGGCCTAAGAGAATGCGTGATGGGATGCTGAAGAAGTTTGGCCAAACGATCAAGTCGCTCCACTAAGGATACTTCTTTCCTATCACTGAACCCTGGAGGTTTCTGCCGCTTCTGTCGCTCCTGGTACTTGTTCCAGAGTTCATTCAAACTTGTAACGTGCTGAGCTGTGGGCTCTGGGGTGACTTGAAGATCCTTTTTTTGATCATTGATCTGTTTGTCACACTTTGCATAATCTCTAGCCTGACTTTTAGTAGAATGCATCACTTCTTTGTTTTCCAAATTTACATTGATACTGACGCTCTCTATTCTGGTCTGTGTCTTTTCCTCAGTTTGAGCAGGGGGAGGTAGACAAGTATGTTGTCTGTCTGGATGATGCTGAAAGAAATCTTTCCAAGAATGCCTCATGAAGACACTTCTCCCTAAAGAATCATGGCAAAAGTCTTGATCACTTGGCAGGTGCACTGGATGATGAAAGTAAAACTTGGCTGACCTGAATACAGAATGGGTAGTATTTTCAAATTCTGAATGACATCTGGACTCTGAAAAGGAGAAAAAAAGATTTTAAAGGACTTTGAAAATATTTTAATTCCCTTTAGAAATAGTATTCACACTTATAGAAAAAAAGGAAACAACAGTTTATATAAAGTTTCAGAAAACTCACTGCCTGAATAAAGAATTTATACCGAGTGACCAGATTGGCATGGTAAACATTTAAGAGACTCAGGGTCAGAAGACCTGGATTCTGGGTGGGACTCTGCCACAGACTGGCTGTATGACCGCAAGAAAGGCACTTTAGTTCTCTGGACTAAACAGCAGGTGCTTTGTATTAACTGCTTGCTATGTGTGGGGTATTACAATACGTACTCTGTATCTTCTTCTTCCCCTTTTCATTCAATTGTGTTGATAAAACTGAGCGATAGGTATTGTTACCCCTTTCAGTGAAGAAACCTGAGAATTCATTTTAATCATCAGTAATTAATGTATGGGATAAAAAAAGAAAAACTCCACATGTTTTAGAGCCTCTTAAAATTCCTTTCTGTGAACCATCCTTACATTTTTCCCTCCAATTTTGTTTATTGTGGTAAAATACACCTAACACAAAATTTACCATCCCTCAAATTCACTTTTTGACAGTTATTATTCTATGTCAAAATGGGCATGTTTAGATGTAATAACACCTTACAATAATAAACCCTAACTGTAAACAGTGATGTAGGCTCCATATACATACATTTTTGGAGAAACAAAGACATATGCATGCAACAAAGTAACACTTGTAACTATGGGATTCTTTTCACTTAAACTGTAGATTATTGGCAATTAGCATTTTCATTAAATACTTTGGGAACCCCTAAGGCAATTTCCCCAGAGTATATAGCAAGGCACATGAAATCTGCTTTTATGTCAGACATATAAAAATACAATAAAAATTTCCAATGAACAAAAGCCCAGGACCAGATGGCTTTACTGGTGAATTCTACCAAACATTTAAAGAAAAAATAATATAAAACCTTCCCAAACGCTTCCAAAAAATAGAAAAGGAGGAAATACTTTCAAACTCATTTTACAAGGACAGAATTACACAGATACCCAGAAAAGGACATTACAAGAAAATTACTAGCCAATATCCCTGATGAACAGAGATGCAAACCAACTTCAATAAAATATTAAAAGGGTCATGATCAAGTGGAATTTATTCCATGGATGCAAGGATGGTTCAATGTTTGCAAATCAGTTATTGTGATACACTACATTAACAAAATAAAGAATAAAAATCATAATGATCATCTCAACAGATGCAGAAAAAGCATTGACAAAATTCAACATCTATTCATAATAAAAATTCTCAACAAAGTAGGTATAAAGGAAATGTATCTCTACATAATAAAGGCCATATATGACAATATCACAGCTAACATTATACTCAATGGTAGAAAATTAAAACTTTTCTTCTAAGATCAGGATGATAAGGACACGACTATTCAACACAGTACTGGAAGTCTTGCTTCCAATGTGGGCAGCCATATCAAAAACAAATGAAACTGGACTACTCTCTCTCTCACCATTCAAAAAAAATCAACCCCAAATCTATCAAAGACATAAAGAAATAAAAGGCATCCAAATCAAAACAGAAAAAGCAAACCCGTTTTATTTGCAGTTGACATGATATTGTATGTAGAAAACCTTAAAGACTCTACTAAAAATAATGTTGCAACTAATGAATGAGTTCAGTAAAGCTGAAGAATGTAAGATTAACTTTAAGACACTGATCAAAGAAGTTGGAGAGGACAATAAGAAATGAAAAGGTATCCTGTATTCATGGATCAGAGAATTAATATTGTTAAAGTGACCATACTACTGAAAGCAATCTGCAGATTCAATGCAATCTCTATCAAAATCCCAATGGCATTATTCATAGAATTAGAACAAACAATCCTAACATTTGTATGGAACCACAAAAGACTAAATATCAACACAACCTTCAGAAAGAAGAACAAAGCTGGAGGCATCACGCTTCCTGTTCACAAACTATACTACAAAGTTATAGTAATCAAAACAGTATGGCAGTTACTTAAAACCAGACAGATCAATGGAACAGAACAGACAGTCCAGAAATAAACCCATGCATATAGGATCAATTAACTTATGACCAAAGAGTCAAGAATACACAATGGGGATAGTATGTTCAATAAATGGTTCTGGGGAAACTGGACAGCCACATTGAAAACAAATGAAACTGGACCACTCTCTCTCTCACCATTCAAAAAAAATCAACCCAAAATCTATCAAAGACTTAAATGTAAGACCTGAAACCAAAATACAAACAAAGAACTCCTAGAAGAAAACAAAATGGACAGCAGGTAAAGAATATCTGTGAGCAGAGTGATCATGTAGGCAAAACTAGGCTACCTTCTACCAACCCTCCTACACGTACAATCTCTTCAGATTGAATAGTAGGAATCACTTCTTCTTTTCAAGGCAAGCCCCTCCACTGGAGTCCAACTCATTTTCCTTTCAAGATCTTGGTTCCTACCCTTATATCTCACCCTTCAGGTTCTTTACTGGATCATTTCCAATATCTTGAAAGCATCATTTAGTATATCATATATCTAGAAAATGCTCATATTTTCTTTCAGGGACTGGTCCATTTCTTTGCTCCTCTTTGTAAAGTGGAAAATGTAATTTTTCATCTTACTTCTTTCCCTACTCCAATCCACTCTTCCAATCAGAGTATAAGATACCACTGAACTAAAACTACTCTTGCTAAAATGATCAATGACCTCCACATGTAGCCAATTCTAGGGAATGTTTGTATTCTGTAATCTCTTTCTAGGTGATCTCATCTTTCCCTGTGGCTTTTAGTACCATCTTTACAATGTTAACTACATTTCAAGATATGACTTTTCCCTAGAGCTCTAGATTCATATTCAACTACATACTTGATATACCCTCGGATATCACAGCCATCTCAAATTTCCAAAGTCCCTAACTGAACTCTGTTCTAGCCTCTAAAATAATACCTCTCTCAATCTACATCTCTGAAAATGACTCATCACTCAAACCTGAAATGACATCTGGAAGTTATTGTTGAGACTTTCTATTCTTGCCATTAATCTTGACCAAACAATCATAAATCTGTCCACTTCTCTCCATTTCCTCCTACAGTACTGCTTGCCTCTAATAGGTCTTCTGCCCATTGCTGCCTTCTTCCAATGCATTCTTCAAAGAGTACACAGAATAATCTTTTAAAAATGCAAATTAACTTGTTTTCTATTTAGCAAGTCTCAATGACTTTCTCTTACAATTAGAACAAAATCCAAACTCCTTAACAAGGCATACAGGTACTATATAACTTTTCTATCTTACCATGTATCACTCTACTTTTTGATAATCTTTGGCCTTTCCCGCCTACTCCATCAAGTATCATGAGCCAAGTGGGAAGCACTGAGCAAGTGAGTATAAACATTCATTTTGTGTGGTTTACACAATATATTAAGTAGAGGGAGTAGAGGAAAACAAGATAGGAAACATTTGGGACCAATGAAGCAGAACAGGGCCCAGAAACATATCCATGCACATACAGTTAACTGAGCTTCGGACAAGGGTGCCTAGAACAGTGAGGAAAGAATAGTATTTTCAACAAATAGTGTTGGAAAACTGGATACCCACATGCAAAAGAATGAAAGGGACTCTTCCTTTACACCACACACAAAAATTAACTCAAAATGGATTACAGACTTAAATATAAGACCTGAAACTGTGAACTCCTAGAAGAAAATAAAGGGAAAAAGATTTCATGAACATGATACTAAAGCATAGGTGACAAAACCCAAAAATGAACAAATAAGTAAATAGCAAGCCCACAAAACCTGTCCCCCACAGGTGGGACTGTATACAAGTAAAAAACTTCTATAGAGCAAAGGAAACAATCGACAAAGTGAAAAGGCAATCTATGGATTGAGAGAAAATATTTACACACCATATATCTATAAAAAAGTGTTAATCTCCACAATACACAAGTTATTTCTACAACAATAAAGTAACTAATAACCTGATTTAAAAATGAACAAAGAACTTAACAGACACTTCTCCAAGAAAGACATACAAATGGCCAATAGGCAGATAAAAAATGATTAACATCACTAATCTTCAGGAGAATACAAATCAAAACCTCAATGAGGTATCATCTTGAACCTGTCTGAATGGCTATTATAAAACAAAATAAGAAGTTCCGGCCAAGATGGAGGCATAGGTAGAAACTCTTTGCCTCCTTGCACAACCAAAAGGAGGATAACAACCAATCTAAAATCAATAAACAACCAGAAGCACCAGAAAAATCAAACTGTATGGAACTCCAATAGTCAAGGAATTAAAGAAAAAATCAACCAGAACAATCAAACCAGTAAGGCAGACCGAGCGGGCGGGCCGAGACAGCTCAGAAAACCTGTGGTGGGGAGCGGATCATATGGGCAGGGTTGGCTGAGGGAGGTGGCAGGCTTTGTAGGTGAGGTTGGCTGAAGACTCGGAGTTGACTGTAGACTAGGGCGGTTGCCTCAGTGGGAGAAACTCCCAGTCTCACACGAGTTGAAAAGTGGGCTAGAGCCCTGGCTGGTGTGGTTCAGTGGACTGAGCACTGGCTTGTGAACCAAAGGGTGGCTGGTTCGATTCCCAGTCAGGGCATATGCCTGGGTTGCAGGCCAGGTCCCTAGTAGGGGACATGTGAGAGGCAACCACACATTGATGTTTCTCTCCCTCTCTTCCACCCTTCCCCTCTGTCTAAAAATAAATAAATAAAATCTTTAAAATAAATAAAAAAAGAAAAGTGCACTAGAGACAAGCAGGAATGCTGCATTGTTCCCTCTCTGGCCCCTCCACCATAAGCAGCACTGCAGCACAGCAAGGAGGGCTGCCCTGCCTGGGTGAACACCTAAGGCCCCGCTCCCTTATAACCTGCCAGCTGTGCCAAGGCAAAGAAACAGGGCCAAAATGAAAGAACACAGCAAAATCTCAGAAAGAGAACTAAGCAATGAGGAGACAGACAACCTATCTGATGAAGAATTTAAAGCCCTGGTAATCAAAATGCTCACAGAACTGATAGAGCTTGGTCGAAAAATGAAAGAACAAATGAAAGATACCCAAAATGAAATAAAGCAAAATATTCAGGGAACCAACAGTGACTGGAAGGAAACCAGGACTTAAACAATAATCAAAAATAATGAAGAAAGGGTGAGGATTCTTTGGGATAACCTGAAATGTTCCAATATCTGAATTATAGGGGTGCCAGAAGGAGAAGAGCAGCAACAAGAAATTTAAAACTTATTTGAACAAATAATGAAGGAAGACTTCCCCAATTGGGTGAAGGAAATAGACTTCTAGGAAGTCAGGAAGCCCAGAGAGTCCCAAAGAAGTTGGACCCAAAGAGGAACATACCAAGGCACATCATTAAGTTACCCAAGATTAAAGACAGAAAATCCTAAAAGCAGCAAGAGATAAGGAGAGAGTTACCTCAAAGGAGTTCCCATAAGGCTATCAGTTGATTTCTCAAAAGAAACTTTACAGGCAAGAAGGGGCTGTAAAGAAGTATTTGAAGTCATGAAAGGCAAGGACCTACATCCAAGATTAGTCTATCTAGCAAAGCTTTCATTTAGAATGGAAGGGCAGATGAAGTGCTTCTCAGATAAGGTCAAGTTAAAGGAGTTCATCATCACCAATCCCTTATTATATGCAATGTTAAAGGGACTTGCCTAAGAAAAAGAAGATAAAAAAGATGTACAGTAAAATGACAGCAAACTTACAATTATTAACAACCACACCTAAAACAAAAAGGAAAGCAAACTAAGCAAACAAGTAGAACAGGAACAGAACCACAGAGATGGAGATCACATAGAGGGTTAGCAACAGGGGAGTGGGAGGAGGAGGGGGAAAAGGTACAGAGAACAAGTTGCATAGACGGTGGGTAGAAAATAGACAGGGGAGGGTAAGAATAGTGTGGGAAATGTAGAAGCTAGAGAACTTATAAGTATGACACATGGAGGGGGGAATGTGGGTGGGAGAGGGTATGCAGGGTGGAGGGGAGTGAAGCGGGGGAATGGGACAACTGTAATAGTATAATCAATAAGCTATATTAAAAAACAAAAAACAAAATAAAACCAAACCAAAAAAAGTGTTAGTGATAACAGAACTACGATAAATGATCCAGCGATCCCAGTTATGGGTATTTATCTAACATAATTGAAATCAGGAACTCTGAGAGGTATTAGTATACCTGTGTTCACTGCTGTACTATTCATAATTGCCAAGATGTGAAAACAACCTAAATATCCATTGACAGCTGAATGAATAAAGAAAACGTGGCATATACCTAAAAAGAAGAAAATTCTGTAATATGTGGTATATGAATGAATCTTGAGGACATTATGTTAAATGAAATAAAGTCACATATCCAAAATTGGATGGTTGCACTATATAATATTTATTTATATACTGTACCTGCAGGCCCTAGTGAAGGCATGTGCCCCAGATCCTGCTGCTTTATCTTCACCATGTCTTGACTTCCTGTGTACCTTCTCTAAGACCTGTGAGTAATAAACTTCTCAACTTCAATTTCCCTTCTGGTCTTTTGTTGAACCACTGGACACTCCAGGACTCAACAAATGTTAAAAACAAAGCCACAATAGTTTGGTATTGCCAAATTGCCCTATCTCTCAAAATATGTTGCGACGAATTTGCATTTCTAACAACAGTACTGTCAAAGTGTATGCATGTTTCCCCGTACACTCAATACTGAGGATAATCTAATCTTTTCATCTGTGTTATTCTAATAGGCTTTTAAAGAAATTTATAGTTTTACTATATCCCTTTGACTATTAAAAAGGTTAAGTATTGTTTCATTCTTTGCTATTCGTATTTCTTTTATAATAAAATTCCTGTATGCATTCTATGTTTTTCTACTAGACTGTCTTTGGTTTATACAAAGCTCTTTGCATACTAAGAAAATTAGCCCTCTTTTCTCAGGTTTGTAAATTTAAAATTGTCTTACCATTTTCTATTTTAAAGACTTTGCATTTGGTTATTTTCCACTAGGCAGAAACTTAAATTTTAGTATGTAGTCAAATTTATCAAATCTTTGCCTTTATGTCTTCTAGATTTTGTCACCTCACTTTATCAACAAAGTAATAATAACCCTGCCTTCATCTAGAACTTTTATGATCTCTTTTTTAGTTAGATCTTGAAGATACAAAATATGGTAACGGGAGTAAGATAGCAATACAACTTAAATCTGTACCCCAATTCCAAATAACTAGCTAAGTATCTTAGCAGAATGTATTGAATAATCCAACTTTTCCAAACTTATCTGAAATGGCTCCTTTACCATAGAGTAAATTCTCACTGCATTTATTTATTTCCATTGAAGTATATCACTCAGTCTCTTGCCCCAAGAGCAACCTTTTAACTATTATCACCATTTAATTCATTTTAATACCTTGCAAAGCCAAACCCTACACCACACCCATTATCTGTTTCAGACTCTGGTAAATCTCTCATATTCTTTAAACATTTTATTTTTTTAAAAAAATTTCCAACTCTATCAAAAATTTCCAAAAACAGCAGAATAAACTTCCATATATTTCTCTTAGGGTCACAAATTGTTAAAATTTTGCAACACTGGCTTTATATCTATCTTTTAGAACCTATAATTATATACATATTATTAATATTTCATCTGAGCCATCAGGGAGTAAGTTATGGAAGTCATGTCCTTTCAGTTCCAGACACTGCAGTGTATATACCCTAACCTTCAGGGTATACAAGAATTATAATCAAATATCTATCTACCTATAATAGAGAATCAAAACACATAAAGCAGAAACTGACAGTTAAGGGAGAGATGGCAAATAAAACTTGAAGACTTCAATACTCCATCTTTAAAAAACAGATGGAAGGTAAAGACAGTGGGTAACCGAAGTCCTGAATAACTGTAAACGAAATAGACCTAATAGACATCTATGTAAAACATTCTACCCAACAACAGGAAAATGCACATACATTTTCTTTTTAATCTACCTATCTATCTGTCTTTCTTTTTAGGGAAAGTGAGGGAGGGAGAGGGAGCTAGAGAGAGCAACATCATTTTGTTGTTCCATTTACTTATGCGTTCATGGTTGATTCTTGTACGTGCCCTGCACCGTGGCATGTCAGGACAATGTTCTAACCAACTGAACGACTCCAGCCAGGACCGCATTCTTCTAAAGTGCATGTGAACTAATTGCCAGGAAAGACCATCTGCTAGACCAAACTTCAATAAACTTTTTTCTCCTTTTTTTAAAATTAAATTTATTGGGGTGAAACTGGTTGATAAGATCATATAGATCTCAACTGCACATTTCTATGATACGCGATCTGTATATTGCATTGTGTGCCCACCACACAAAGTCAAATCATCTTCCATCACCACATATTTGGCCCCCTTTACCTTTACTACCCCTGACCCCCTTCTGTCTGGGAAGCACCATACTGTTTTCTGAGTCTATGACTTTCAGTTCTATATCCCACATCAGTGAAATCATTTGATTATCAGCTTTTTCTGACTTATTTAGTTTAGCATAATATTCAAAATGTCCATCCGTGTTAGTATTTCATCTTTTTTCATGGCTGAGTGGTATTCCTTAGTGTATATGTACCACATCTTCTTTATCCAATCCTCTATAAAGGACATTTAGGTTGCCTCCATGTCTTGGCCACTGCGAATGCTACAATGAACATAGGGGTGTATGTATCTTTGCAAACAAATGTTTTTGAGTTTTTTGAATAAATACCCAGAAGAGGGATTGCTGGGTCATATAGTAACTCTATTCCTAATTTTTTAGGAAACCACCAGACTATTTTCCATAGTGGCTGTACCAGTTCACATTCCAACCAGCAGTGAATGAGGGTATCTTTTTCTCCAACACTTGTTTATTACTTGTGTTGTTGATAACAGTACTCTAACAGGTGTGAGGTGGTATCTCATTGTAGTTTTGATTTGCATTTCCCTAAGAGCTAGTGAAGTTGAACATCTTTTCATATACTGTATTTTGCCGTGTATAACGTGCACCCAAGTTTTCGCCACAAGCTTTCAGGCAAAAGAATCTTTCATTTTAATTTTTAAATTCAATTATTTATTTTTTGTATTTAGGTACTTGTTTTTTGTATTACAAAGGAATTTCAGCATTCCTTTTTTAAAGTATTTTTTATTGATTATGCTATTACAGTTTTTCCAATTTTTTCCCCTTTATTCCCCCTCCACCCTGCACCCCCAACCCTCAAGCATTCCCCTCCCATAGTTCATGTCCATGGGTTGTACAAATAAGTTCTTTGAGTCCTTTGCTTCCCATACCACTTTTTATCTCTCCCCATCTATTTTATGCCTACTAATTATGCTTCTTCTTCCCTGTACCTTCCCCCCCATTCCTACCCAACCCCTCCCCCCCACCACCACCACT